>OY744530.1:4942200-4997200 GCA_963556195.1 Sepiola atlantica
TCCTCATAGTTTCCAGATTGACATCTCGGCACGTTGAAGTTTTGGTCCATGCTGAGGACGTCAGGATGTGAGCTTAAGTAGTTAATAAACTTTTGGAATAAAGTTGAGAGAAAAAAGTTCTCTGCCAACGAATACTGATTTAATGGTGGTGCAATGTGGAATAAGCAAACACGTTGCCCAAGTGCATCTGTGGAAGTTGAATGTCTTACCCGAGTAAAATTCTATTTCATTCATAAATGGGGCTAAAACAAGTGTCCGGGCGCATTTGTGAATAGTGGTATCTAAGGGTTGAGTCAACACGACGGAAAGTACTTCAAATTGGAACCTCAGCACTGAATGTATGAGGTCGCTATAATATTTAATTTAAATACGTTTTCCTTATATTATATATAAAGGCAAGTGAATGTTTACCTATTTCATTTACCATTATAGCTCTGTAAGTAAAAGTTGCCTAATCTAATCCAAGTCAGCTTCAATTTCTGTCAATTCCTGATACGTGTTTTCGGGAAATATGCGTTCCTTTCGTTCGCTTTAAAATGTTAACACTTTCCCGGTTCTACAACTTATGCTAACATAATCATCTACACGTCGGAGGTATTTTAACTCTCACTCTTACATATAATACTCCTTCCACCCATTTCACCGAAGATTTCTTTTTAACATATTTCACCCCATACAGGGCAGGCCGCCACTGTACACGTAAGAGGTTACTGATAATTAGGGTGTAGGTTTTGTGTGTCATTCTCGGTTTAAACCCCTGCATGTCGGTATACTCGGGGAAACAGGGGGGATTTTCAAAAGCCGGTAGCACGAGTAAATAAGCTATTGGAGTAGAAGGCTCTCCGGCATCTGGGGACCTCAACAGTTAATGGATGGGATTTTGCTAATTGTCGAGTTGGTCTCGTGTATTTATCTATATATGTTAATCATTTTCTCGTAACGCCATTACTATTTGGAGTTATTCTGTTAACCTATCGTCTGTTAATGCACTTTACTTTTTTCCGGTTGCTGTATTGCTAATACTTTTTTTACGTTTCAGATTGACGGAAAAACATTTCCTCAGATTAACAGAATGGTCTTATTTTTTTAACACTCGATACATTTTTCTTATTTTCAATGTGTATTTTCTTTTGGTGTATTCCAGATTAATGTTTTTTAACCATGAGGTTACCATTAAAAGAAATAAAATGGTTGCCAGAATAAATGACTAACAGTCTGGCATTAAAAGAACACAGGCTGGCATTCGGAATCAATCAGTCAATTTTTCTTTAGTAATGACTCATTGTCTCATTCAGTTTACTACATTTTCTTTCACATTTTTTCAACATAAGTGCTTCATGAAAGAACACCATTTTTGTCATCAACTATTTCACTTACTTAACTTTCTATCTTTCTATTAGGACAACTAACGAAAACAGAATGACCTCCCTTAAACCATTTCGGGAGTTAAGAGTTATTGCCCTTGAAATTGTCGGCTGCCCAAAGAGAAAGTAAACACAGACTACGGCATCAGACACTTAATATGTCAATCGTGTCCAGCGGCAAATTAATTCATTAATTAATTCTGTGTTTAGTTTTAATAAATCTGTTAAACGTTTCTCTTGATAGTTCATCCATTAATTTACAAGTTATTATTTATTATAACCTAAATTACGAGGTTATAAAAGTTGGCGACGATGGCTCAGATAAATTTACATTTTTCAAAAAGCAAAGAAAATGGAATGTACAATACAACAATTACTGCAACAACAATTACGTTTGATGGAGTTATTTTCAGAGAGATTTTCCACGCCTTCATCGTCGATTTCAGAGACAAATCTTAGGACGGCTACAGATTCAGTTTCACAGACAATAACCGAATAAATCGCTACGATCCAATGGCAAATTCGACGTTCGAGACATGGTTTGCACGTTTCGAGGACATTTTTCGAGTTGATTTCAATGTTCAAGCTGACGACTGGAAGGTAAGACTTCTACGGATGCTTGGGACGTCGGAAGATGTCGGTATGCAAATTACATATTACCAAAGCATTCTCGTGACTGCAGTTTCGGCAGCACAGTGGAAACCCTCACTCAGATTATCGGTGAGCATATTTCATTATTCAATATGCGGTTCAATTGCTTTAGCATAACGAAATCTTCCTCGACCGATTTTTCAACGTATGCAGGCCTTTTAAACAAAGAATGTGAACGTTTTAAAATCTCTTCCATCACATACGCCTAGTTCAAATGTTTGAATTTTGTGTGTGGTTTGAGATCGGCAGAGGAGGCAGATATTCGCACACGGATTTTGTCAAATATAGAACTAAATCCAGACATAACATTGCAACAAGTTTCCGTGGAATGCCAGCGTCTAGTGAATCCAAAACATGATTCAACTATGGTACAACTAGCATCAGTATCCATGGTAAAGACAGTCCAAAAACAATGTCGGCCCACCTAACCGACTTCAAAATATGTCCAACCCCCAACAGCTTGTTGGAATTGTGGAAACTGGCATTTTGTGCGAAACTGCACCCTCAAGACACATCGCTGTCGCAGCTGCAATCGACTCGGATATAAAGAGGGATTTTGCACCCCTCCAGGACGAAAACCAACCCATAATAGGCAAACCTCACATAACAGGCAACGCCAGCAGCACAGAACAAAAACAAACAGTCTGATAGCAACTTTTCTCGCAAACAAAAAATCCAAACGAAAATATGTTGCAGTACAATTGAATGGCCATCCTATTCAACTGCAAATCGATACAGCATCATATATAACTATTATATCACAAACACTATGAGAAGCCATAGGCCAGTCTTCATTGACACCAACAAGTCAGGTAGCACATCTGGAGATTGTGTTCACATCACGGGTCAATTCAAAATGAAAGAAAAAACGGTGTCATGTACGGTATGCATAGCAAACTCATGCCATAATCTGCTGGGACTTGATATTATCGAGTTGCTAGGTCTTCTCGACATTCCACTCAATCAGATATGTGAGGTGGTGACCAGATCGTAAACTCAGAGCAGACGACCTCAGCAAGACGAAACAGTAACGGTGGCAGCGGAATACTCGACCAACCACCTCCTACGTGCAGCAAGCACTAATTCACCACCGAATCAATTACCCACCAGAAGTGTACCAGTCAGGACACCACCCCAATTGGTATGGACCGTCACAGCCTCAACAACAGCCTCCCTACTTCTCGACACAGCATTTCCCGCCTGGTGATCCAGCAGCAGCAGCAAGGTTCGGGTCCTCGCAATACAACAGTCCTAAGCAGTAACTGCGCACCATGTTGCGTGCTCGTAAGCCATCAACTCAGGGTTACATTCAGCATAACACACTTTCGGTCGCCACCGTATCATCCTCAATTCAACGGATATCCGAAAGATTTGTAGACACATTCAGAAGGGCACTACTAAAAGCAAGAGGGGAGGGACAACAGAGGAGATACTACATGCTACCTCCTTTCATATCGAATAACACCAAATGGGGCTGTGAAGAATGGTATATCACCAGCAGAGGCACTCATGGGATGAAAACTCCGTACCACACTGGACGATTTACGTCCCCAGCCGCAAAGGCAACAACCAAGCCCTAACAAAACAAAAGCTTTTTCAGTTGGCACACCAGTGTTTGCTCGGAATTACAGACTTGGCCGGCCAAACTGCGTACCAGGCATCATCCGCAAAATAAATGGACAATTCTTGTATGATGTTCAAGTCGGGAATCAACTCTGGGCACGACACAAAAGCCAGTTGCGTCTCAGATACTCTGTAGACAACTTAGTGGACAACAGAACAACCATTCCGTTTGATTTTTTTACCCGACACATTTGAACTGCCATCTCCATCACCTCCCATGCAGACAAGTACAAATGAGAATTATCAAAGACCTCACAGGAGTTGGCCAAAGCGCAGTCGCACTAGAGTAAAGCACCTCCAAGTTGACCCCAGGTGCTCTCGATACAGTTAAAGACTAAAACATGGAGATGTTAACGGAATTACCTCTCTTGAACCATTCCGGGAGTTAAGAGTTATCGCCCTTGAAATTATCGGCTGCCCAGAGAGAAAGTAAACACAGACCACAGAATCAGCCACTTAATATGTCAATCGCGTCTAGTGGCAAATTAATTCATGAATTCATTATGTGTTCAGTTTTAATAAATCTGTTAAACGTTCCTCTTGATAGTTCATCCATTTATGTACAAGTTATTATTTATTATAACCTAAATTACGAGGTTATAAACTTTCTTTTTTCAGTACCGACCTTTTTTATCAACGGCCAACCACGTTGGCATATCGAAGTATCAGGTCTCCGGAATATTAAAGAATTTCATTTTCCGAACACAATGATGATTATCGGCTTCTCATACAAAACCTTTAATTGGTCGAAAAGTGTGTGATCAGTTTACGTTAAATGTATATGCTAAAGGATTTTCGTGTTTATGCTACCGAGAATAAAAAGATAAAATAAATAGACGAGTGAGAGACAACACAAAACAACCAAGTTATATTTTAACATAAAATATATATTTTAATCAAATAAAGTGAGGAGCTATATACAGAACAAATATCAAGATGGAATATAATATGAAGAAGGGAATTATTATATTGCGACGTATTAAAATCGCATTTAATCTACAAAAGGCAGTCTATGAAAACAAATGGGGCTTAATTCTCAAGATATTGATGGGTGGCAGAAGGAGTACATTATAATAACGTAGATACATTTAATAAATGTCAAGAAGTGAATTCGAAAAGGGTCAGGCACAAATAGTTAGGGTTGAGTTCTGGATAATGGGTTCGCAATATACAATCGTTATGTGGTTTCAAGAAATAATTTCTGGTTAATGGTTAAAGGTGTGGATGGCAGATATAGGATTTTGTTGGATGGACTGAAGTCGTTTGTTCATGCTCGGCCGCGATACAACACCGGAAGATTAGAAGCAATGATTGAGACTGTGCACACTCTTAATATTTAATAAATGTGTTTGCATTGGACTTGAAAAATACCATGTTGTATTCAGCTAAGAAGCGGGTTAGGGTTATTGTGTTTGACAGACGAGTAGTGCTTGAAAAGAAACTTATGTCATTGAAAGTTCTGTTTATTTTGAGGTACATAGAGGAAGAAAGTGAAATTATTTACAGTGGTTGCAGCTCAACGAGTTTTTGTTGTAAACGTTTTACATGAGGTACAATTGATTTGATAGATATCAGTTCTGAATATGTAATCAAAAATAGCGATAAGGTCCACACGTGCGAATCGAAATTAAGCAACTAAACACTTACAGAAATATGTAGTTGCAAGTTTTTTTTTCGTTCTCTCTCTTTCTCATATATATATATATATATATATATATATATATATATATATATATATATATATATATATATACTCGTGTATGCGTGTGTAGTGTCGCAGACGTTCGTGATAATGGTTATTTGTGTATCAAAAACTGTGTATATGGGTGTATTTGCATACATATTGATATATGTATATATATATATATATATATATATATATATATATATAATATGTCTGTGTGTGTGTGTATGTATAATATTTAAAGTTTTTGAATATGTCAGCTTATTTAAATTTGTTTGTATTTTTGTTGCGTTTATGGCCGATCTTATCGAATCTACTTTCTAAGAGCGTAAATCCATTTTTGTTTTTTCGGCTTCTCCCTCTTGGGCCGAGAAAAGACGAAGCGCGAAGATCTGAAAGCAAAGGCCGTAATCCGATACCCACTGGGACCTCTCGGCTTTCGTCAGAAATTAAGAACAAGCACCAAGTGATTAACTAACAGATGGCTTATTCTTGTTTGGATTTCTTTTTCTTTCTTTTAAAAGAGAAAGAAATATATTGAGGCGAAATTTTGCGACGGGTGAGGTGGGAGAGAGAAAAGGTGCTTTGCAGTTTTTGAAAATATAAAACAGGTTAATGATAACAGTAACTGATACGGCTTCACTCCCTTTCATTCATTCTTGTTTTGGGAGCATTTTTCAGTGGGTCTTCTTTGATATTTAACGTTTTTAAACACATTGAAAATGTACAACTCATAATCATATCCTTATAAATTATTGTTGTTAATAGTATTAGTAGGGGGCGCTGAATGAGGACGAGGACGAAAAAAAAAAAAAGGAACAACGACAACTAACAATTATCACACCAGTTGTGTTCACTAGTTACGTGATGATATCAACTAGTTGATTACTCTGGTGTCGATAATTTTCTGCAACAATTCCTCTCCTTGTTTTTGTTTTTCTTCTTTTTTTTCTTCTTCTTCTTCTTCTTCTTCTTCTTCTTACTATCATATACTCACTATGAGTTCTCACACTGGTCATCATAAATGGTGTCTCACTGATAATAACCATTGGTGTCCCCTGACTGACAACATGTATACCAAGGTGTTCAGTACTATCTACTCCTTTTCGATAACCATTGAAAATGACTTTGCGTTATCGCAAAAGCCGCTTACCATTGATTTCTTGCATGCAATGATAAACGGTCATCTCCAAGGGTTGGGTGGCAATAAGCCTCCCCAAGGTCCCATTACTCTTAGCACTCTTCCAGTGAAGGTCTGACTAGTGCTCTCTGTCCTCGGTCTTTCTGTGCTCCTTGATCCTTCACTACTATCTTATGTGGTATCAGCCGAGGTTAGAGGCATCACTTTTTTTTTGGGGGGGGGGAAGGGGGCAGTTCATAGAAGTTTTTGCAATCTGAGTTCATGTAGTGCTTTTTTTCTTATGTTTTTGTTTTATTTCTATTTCAACTTCCTTGTGATTGGTTAGCGTTCGCAGTTTATGTAGGTTGGTTTCTGCATTCGATGATTTTCCTAGAATTTAAGCTGTTTTTCTATTGCTGTCCGTTGTATAGTGTCAGTCTTCCCATTGATTCCAATTTCTCCTTGTTTTTTAGAGTGTTTCTTATTTTACTACGATTATTGGTATTATATTGACTTCCTTCATGTTCTATAATCCTTTTCAGTTTCTGTCGAGTTCCGTGCATTTGCTTCGTTTTCTTGTCCCCTTGTTCTTCCGCTTATCGTTTGCTGAGACAACAAACCCTACGATTTTACACAATTTCTTCTGCTTCTTGATTATTATGACATTTGCTCTGGGATGAGTTTATATGTTTGAAATCTCATATCCAAGAGAATTTTTGTTTTCCAGTACTGCTCTGGTTTGTGTCTGAACCATTAGTCTAAGTATTTAAAATTCAGTTTGCAGTCCACAATGTACTGCTTTCTCATACAATCGTGTTTGTATTTGTATGCTTTTTGGACTAGTTTTCTGCATTCACTTATCATGTGATATACCGTTTCGTCTCTTTGTCAACAGATTAAACATTTGCTATTTTCCTGGGTGTGTTTATCTTAGCTTTGATATAGTTAGTTCAAATCGCATTATTTTGTTGGGCTATCAGTAGTGATTCCGTTTCTATGTTCAGGTGTTATTTTTCGTAGCCCTAGTCAAGGTGTTGTTGTGAGTCTCTTTTCTAGTCATTCTCATGAATCGTCCATGTAGCTGCTTCTCTTCCCACTTTTCTTTTCTGTCTCTTTTGTTACTCTTTTCGCTGCTCCTTGTCTTGTTCCACTTGACTCTGTCTTGTGCTGCGATGATCATACTCTCTGTGTTCTTAGCTATGTATTTTTACAATTCTTTTTTTGTTTAATCCGCATAGTCTTCTATACTTACTAGTCCTCTTCCGCCTTTTTTCCTGTTCACTTTAAGTCGATCAGTATCATCCTACGTGTGTAGTGCATTGTGTATTGTCATACCTTCCTTAATGTTCTAGTCAAGATGTATAAGTTCTTCTTTTGCCCAGCATATGGATCGACCAGAATACTTTACTAGTGATACTGATCACTTGTACATTCTTTTAGATTCCTGCTATACAATTTACTTTTCGACATGTTTCTTGTTCTTCTCATGTATTCTTCTTCTATTTTGTTTTTATTTCTGTTGATTTAATGGCGTCTGCTTCCTAAACTCCTAAATATTTATAATAATCTTGTTCACCATGTGATTTCATCACTGTTTTATTATGTTGGCCAGTCCCATGCCTTTCGATGTCTCGAGTTTCCCCTTCTCATTTCTATCAGAATTCCATTTAAGTATCATGGCTGAAGATTCTGATGGTGTTTTAACTTACTTGTTGTTATTTTTGCAAATAGTTTAAGTCGTCCGTATACATGAAGTGGTTTATTCTTTGTTCTGTGTCTGTAAACATGCATCTTGCATCACATTTCTTGAGTTTATAATAGAGTAGCAGCATGGCTATGATAAACAGTATCTTTGGAATATTCCTCTCTGTATTATTATGTTAGTCAGACGTTGTCCTCTAACGGTCATTTCCAGTCTCCATTCCCCCATTGATTGTTTTGATAAGATCTGTAATCTTGTCGGGTATTTAGTACATCCTAAATCACTAAATTTTCTATGTTTGGGGTATTCGCTCGTAGGTTTTCTTGTTGTTGTTCAATGTTATGGCGATCTATTTGATATACAAGAGTTCATATCTCCCTCTTTTCCCTTTCCGAGTACACAATTATTTACGGAGTTGGATATCTGTTCTATCATTTGTGCCCTTTGAATTTTCCATGTGCTTGGTAAACAGCTTATTGGTCTGTAGTTGTTTGGCATCGTTTTCCTTTCGGTGTCTTCTTGTATTAGTGTGGTTCGCCTTTTAATCATCCAGTCTGGTATGTCCGTTTCGTAGATACATCTTCTTAGGTGTTACATTAGTCTATCAGGTTAGGGTCGTGACTTTTTAAAAACCAGAGGAAGATCTCTTTGTCAAATGGTAGGTGTTTCAAATTTAAAAAAAACGTGCGGATACACCTACCATTCCTCGAAATATGTTATGGAACACGGTCACACACATTACATCACAGTGTTGCAGTCTTGTTTAATCAAGTAAAATTTGCTATATAAATTTTTTTGAAAACATATATAAATTAAAATCACTTGTTTTTGTCTTACTTCTCTACGCCGACATATTTCCATTTCTTGCATTGTGATAACCTTCTAATACTTATCTATATACAGTATGCATGCATTACATCGTAGTTTGGTGCTTCCCAGTTTGCCATTTTTCTAAATATTATTTTCGTAATTTCGGTTTCTGTTCATTCTTCAATTTCTTTATTGTCTTCTTCTTCTTCTTCTTCTTCTTCTTATTATTATTATTATTATTATTATTATTATTATTATTATTATTATTATTATTATTATTATTATTATTATTATTATTATTATTGTTGGAGGTGGTGGTATTGGAGGTGGAGGTGGTGGTCGTCGTTGTGACTGTGGGTGTGTTGCTATTGTTATTTACTCTCTAGTAATTCTCATACTAGTCATTAATAATGATCGCTCGCTCAACAGCTTGTGTTTTCTGGAGTCTGATTGACAGAAAGTGTCCACATATTTCCAAATAGATTTACAAATTAGAAATTCGCTTTACGTTTTAGTACTAACCAATTGACATTGTTTTCTCGCTGATGACGGCCGTTGTGTTTCTATTTAATTTGAGTGATAACAAGTTCCTTAGGATTCTAATGCTCCCAGTGCTCTTCCAGTTAAGTTCTGCATAGTTTACATTCTCTTACACCGATTTCATCCTCTTTGAACCAATACGGACATTCTATGCGGCACCAAACGACACTAGTGCCAACGTGTGATTGGAAAGAGTGGAGGGAATAGCACACGTGCTATTTTATGTATACATACATGTAGTAGTATCATTTGTACTCACTAGGAGTTCTCACACAGATTATCGTCAGTGATTGCTCACCGACAACAAATAATGGTACTTCCTGGAGTCTTAGTGACACAAAGCCTCTCCAGAGTTCCAGTATTCTTCACCTCTTTTCGATAACCACCACAAATAATCTTGCGGTATCGCAATAGCTGATTACCATTGAATTCTCGCTGGTAAGGACCGTTGGTCTTCTCTGGGATTTGGTTTGTAATATGCCTCTCCAAACTCCCAGCATTTCCCGCACTCTTCCAGTGGAGGTCTGGTTTGTGCTGCCCATCCTCAGTCTTATTCTCCTCGACCCTCTACAAATGTTGCCTCTTTTTAAAAAATTATTTTTTGTTTTTATTTATTTAATTCTTTTTATTTTTTTCTCTTTTTTGTGGGGTAGGAGAAAGGGAAGGGGGAGAGCTTATGGTGTTTCTTGTAATTTCTGTACCTTTGTTCATTTTTGTGTGGTGTTAACTGAGGCCGGTGGAGTAGATTATGAAGTGATGTTTCTTGCAGTTTCTATTCCTTGGTTTGTCTTGTGTTCTCGTGTGGTTTTGTTTTCTACCTTTTTTTAAAATTCCTTGTGACTGGTTACTCTTTGTAGCTCATGTAGGGTGGTTATTATTATTATTGTTATTATTATTATCATTATTATTATCATTATTGTTATTTTTATTGTTATTGTTATTGTTATTATTAGTATTATTATTTCATAGTAGTATCAAGTTTTGGATACATTACCAAAAGCATTCGTAAAATAATATTTCCATTACTTTTCAAGGAATGTAATTCAAATGAGAACATTTTCAAGCAATTATTCTGTTGGCAATACAACAACAAAATTGCACAATAATATTTTGCTGATGAAGTCGGGAAATGGAAAAAAAATCAACTAAGTTCGAATTCTTAATTGTGAATTTGTCGACTGATTTGCATAAATCTAATTGTTAATTATTTTTTATAGTTGTGTACGTTCTTAGAGGCTACATTCTTTTAAAAAGACCGTAATTCAATATGATTATTTGCTGCGTAGTTTTAAAATGCAATGGCAATTTAAGATGTAGTAACAAAGTAAAGAATATTCATAAAGATTTATTTTTATTTTTTAAAGACAACTTATTTTATTTCATATATATTAGCATATTCCTTCTCTATATGTGATTTAAGAGTGTTTTTTCTTCCCAATATTTAAGTTTGAAAAATACTAAGTTTTCTAAAATAAAGAATCGATATTAAATTGCGGTACACACACAAGCATTCAGCAAAAGATCGTCATTCCATCAAGACGGATTTCGACTTAACTGCGACGAATATGTCTAAATCAAGAAGGATTACACGAAAAAAAAAGGAAAACAGCCTATACTTTCGAACATGGCGTATATCGCTGAAAGTACTCAAGTTTTTAGAATAAATAAATTATTTACTTTATAAAATAAAAAAATGCGTTGTTCAGGTATTTCAGAATATTTTACTTAAATATTCATTAATATTTGTTACTACATCGTATATTCCAAAATAATTTTGGAAACTACAAATTGAATAATAGTCGGCTTTTTGAAAAGAGAAAGCAAGATCCTTAAAACATACATAACCTAAAAAACGCCTTTCAACAGATGTGTGTTGCATACGTCTTAAATATGCATCATATTATCATTGAATTATCACAATACGGTTTTCAAAAGAATATTAAAGTTGATTTAATTTCAAATGTTTTGTCATAATTTAGCTTAGTTTTACTTTTAAAAGAATTGCTTTCTTACTTCGCTAATTGAAATAGATGTAGCTTTTCTTCTCCGCTAGATGGAATTGAATCGGAAACTTCTAATTTATATATTTTCTACTTAAAATTATGTATTTCTTCATTTTTCTTAAATATTTCTTCAAACTTTATAGTTGTGTACCCATAAATTACCCCGTTTCTTTTTTCAATCCAGTATTTTCTCACAATTAAAAAAAATATATTGAAAATGTAAATCTAAATTTATGTTTTATCTATGTTGCCTACTTTCTCTCTGTTATTAATAAAAATTATCAAAGTCGCGTATGTGTGTGTCTCTCGCTTATACGTAACTTTTATTGGTGCAGATTGAATTATGATTTTTTTATGTAACTATTTATCGAATATTGATTGTATTTAAGAAGACTAAGGGGGTGACGGTGGTTAAGTGGATATTGACACGGACTGAGACCTGGGTGTTCCAAGTTCGAATCTAGTCGGTTCCACAGTATCACTTTTACTTAGGGATGTGGTCCTTCCCATGAGTACCCGATGTCTTTCCAGAAAGATATCTAACTAGAAAAGACATCGGGGAAACTAATGCCAACACCAGAATCATCTGATTCACACAAAAGAAGAAGAAAAAGAAGAAGACCAACATTTAATTCATACAAAACAGTAGTTTATCTGAGTCGGAATTATTATAAAATGGTTGCCATCTTCAAAATTGACGTAACTCTATTCTTCTTCAATACACATGTACAACTATTTTTATTTGAACCTAACATAATTCTAACAAAAGGCAAAGCAAAACAAATTGCTAGTAAATACACTCCCGGGCAACGGCAGGTAACTACAGATGGCTTATAATAAAAGCGACTTTTTCTGCTTCATGAATGTTGAAAGTACCCCGAATCATCTGAAACAGAAGATATTTATCCCTGACTCTAACTAAGAATAATATAACGTTGAACACACCATACGTTTAGGAGAGCAGAAAGTGGACCTTGGGTTTACTTTCGGCGAGACTCAAATTTTATCAAAATAGGATATATTTAAAAATTTAAGATGGGTTCGGTCTCAGTCGCTATCTTAGAAAACACTTAGATATTCGGCACCATTGTCTTCCTCGGAAAAGTATACATGAATACACTTTTAGTTTTAATATAGATTCTCGAACCATTTTATATAGAGAACACATACAGACATTGACACACACACACACACACATATATATATATATATATATATATATATATATATATATATATATATATATATATATATTAGTACTTCATGTATCCACATAAAATATTATAAGGAGATATAATTTTTTATGTGTCAGTTTTCAGTATTTACTTCAACAGTGCTCGATACGTAAGTAGAGCTAGGTAGTAAGCAATGAAAATATATATGGCAATCAAGCTACACAGAGGCTCCCGTGTTTCATCCCCGGGGGAAATCGTCAGGCTATGAAAATATATATGGCAATCAAGCTACACAGAGGCTCCCGTGTTTCATCCCCGGGGGGAATCGTCAGGCTAAATGCCTGACGATTCCCCCCGGGGATGAAACACGGGAGCCTTTGTGTTGCTTGATTGCCATATATATTTTCATTGCTTACTATATATATATATATATATATATATATATATATATATATATATATATATATATATATATATTATTTGAACGCATGTTCCATCTTGCTGATAGTTGGGGGTTGTGGGCCTATTCCTTCCACAGCAATATTAGCGCGTAATACAATAGAATTAATATGGTTTTAAATCGCATAGCCGACGCATATTCATATCACTCTAACATACTCAAATGGTCAATTGGGGAGAAGAAATTTAATGTTCTTTACTTCTTTACAAACTCAAGAAGAAACTTGAGAAATAAAGAAGAACTTTAATGGAACACTCGAATATCTATGTATTCCATATATAGATTAAGTGCTAATCTGAGAACTTACATTGAAGTAAAATAAAACAAAAAAAGGATATTACTGTTATATAAACCACGCAACCTTCTTAGATGAGTGGAACACCGGTTTATTCGTTAATTGATTAAAAGGGTTTAAACAAGACTTCAATCACACATGATTTTTATCGATGTTAATGTTTAGTTAACTCATCGGTTTCCGCTTTGCTTGGTGATTTCAAAACGAGAGTCGGAGATAAATCTGTATCTTTTGAAACTACTCTTTGAAAACATTTTTTTAACATATGTCACTCCAAACAAGACGTGAATTAGGTTGTAGGGTTTAACTGCCATCCTAAATTTGGGAGCTGTGTAGCAAGATGTTTGTTTAATTAGTTTTAAACTTTTGCAGGTCGATACTGTCGGGAAAACAGGAGGCAGGGGGCGAGTTCCAGGAGCCGGCAGCACTAGGAAAGAAGCTATGAAGTTATGTGTATATATATATATATATATATATATATATATATATATATATACCGTAACGGAATACGAAATCCATCTAATTAGTATCATTTTTTCGTATTACATCGTTCGTTCGCTAACTTCCGATGTATCTCTACGCCTAACTGACAATACTTGGGTAATAAACAAAAAATAGTAACAATTATTAAAAAAAAAAAAAAAACTGTCTTCCGTTCCAAAATTACTATGATTTATTTACTATTTGTCTGTTTTAGTTAAACGTTCTATGTTTTATGTATTCGCTTTAGTGTTTTAGCATCTTGCGCGATTACAAACAATGTCAGCCGAACCCATTTCTTGTTTCTTGTGAAAACATCTCTTTACTATTTGTTTAACATAAAGTTGATTTCGGAATAGATAATTTACTGTACCATCTAATTATCTTATTTTTACATCATTATAACGTTAAAAAGGAATCGTTTTTCATCAAGTTTCATAAGTACTCATTAAAGTAAAATTTATTTTTCGTAGTTTTTTACCATTCTTAATGTCCTCGTAGATAGTGAACGCAATGCTGCTGATGCTGCTTCCACAATCGCCGACCAATTCGACGATCTTGGCACCTCAGTCGTTCACATATCATTCAATCACTGAATGTGTTTTTGTTTAATATGATGTGGAAACGTATTACTATATGGGAGGAAAAGTAAGATTTGTTCGAAAACGTTTAAACTGAGGTCAGAATAGTTATCCATGTGAAATTAGCTGAGACGCTATTTTCTGGTGAATCTCGGAATGTGTGTCTTATTAAATTCATACAACGGTGTCGACTTGCCTGGTGAGAGTTCATACAAAACACTGGATACATTCTCCAACTTCCTTAATCTGGCAAAAAATAAAAGTATGTCTACGACTAAGTAAAGAAGTCCAATAAATAGATCGAAACTATGTTTTCTTTCTAATAAGATGTACCAATAAGTTCCATCTCACAGTAATGGGACACATATCTCTATGTAGCTGTTGGTACGAAAGCTATCAAGCACTAATATAGGTGGAAATTGACCTATTTTTCTTTTTAAATGTATGCTATCTTTAAACTGGTAATTTGCGTAAACATTTTATTTTATGTTTTTTATCTTAATTTGAAAAAGTTTCTTTGGTAAAAAAATATTTTCAAATTGTTTAAGCCTTCATTTATTTACTAATGAGTCACGACTAATCAAAGTAAACAGCAAAATCACGTTGGCACATCAGTTCTCGTTAGATCCCAGAAGTTAAGCAACGTCGAGCATGGTAATTACCAGATGGGTTGCCATTTGGTAATATTAGACGATGTATGTAGGAGGACGTCGACACCTCACTGGAATTTGATACTCCCGTGAAACTTCCTCCTTCACGAGAAACCGGTTCAACCAGTCCAGTGTGAATGCTGTATCACATATAGGTAGGCACTAATCGAAGCCAACGGAGATTTCAAGATTGGTTCAGTGTCGGTCAAATGATGAAGAATATTATGAGCGAATTGTAAATGATGAATTCAATAGATGAAGTTTGATTACTTATGGGGAAAGATTTTATGACAAGTATCTATCGACAAATTATTATAATAATTTTGAAAATTCAGTCATTCGAATCGATATTTTATAATTTACATTAATTTGCACAGATTTTAATATTATTTTTTTTTAAATTGTTCCGACGGTTGTTATTTTAAAATAATGTGAACGAAAATTGTAAGAATAAAAAGGATTTATTTCGGTTTGTTTAGATACAATGTTTTCTCATACAGTACTTCTTCAACCTTCTTTTCAGTTTCTTAACGTTTTTTTTTACTCTTTTTTCCTGGCGGGAAATAAGCGAACTATTTTTCATGAATTACTTAATTCGACACTCTTTTACACTATTTATTAATAACGAGTTTATTCGGTTAACTTATTTTTGGTAACGAGTTTATTCGCTTAACGTATGTTTATAACGACTTTATTCTAGCAACGAACCCCTCATACTATAAACAAGACTAATATGTATTTATTTGCATATTTTTATATGAATAAACATGGATTCGTCGCATCATCCAAAAGTTAGCGATTAAGAACCTGCCCATGTTTTAGTCTCGAGATGAAACCATTTCAAATGCTAAGTGAAATTCAGAAAGCAAATCGCAACCTCCGCAATAAATTTGAAAAAATATCGGTACTTTGTTAGATGTAGACCCGCGCTAAAAGTTCATCAGCGTCGGTGCTTTAAGGCGTTTTACGTAAAACGCCGGTAAACACCGAAGCGGTTAGTCAATGAAACTGCGAGAAAATGAATAACTGATTAAAATTAATCAGCATACGACCTCTAAACTTTATAACTGAATTGTTGACTTCTGCAAACGAGTCTGTCTATACCCTAACCCAAACCCTGCCCATAACCCTGCCCAAACCATAACCCAGCCCTTACCCTTATTCCTAACCTTGCCCAAACCCTAACGAAAGCCACAATAATCATCAATAATCATCAATAATAATAATAATAATAATAATAATAATAATAATAATAATAATAATAATAATAATAATAATAATAATAATAATAATAATAATTGTCGTAGGAGTAAAAAAACAACAACACTATTTGATTATTTCTTTAAATGTAACCACTCATTTGAAGATCGGTTATGTCTCGTTAATACTTTTTAATTTAAACACTTATTTCTTCGTTAAAACAATAAATACTTATTTAATACAAAATTTTTGCTGTAATTTTTTGCTTGTTTTTTTTACCACTTGTAAATCCTGCCTCGTTTGTGCTTTTTTGGACGCAGGTAAGTCAACGGATTTTTCATTCGGCACTGTCCGGCGTTTTACGTAAATATCCGAAAAGTACCGACGCTGGGTCCCAATGTAAGAAAGCACCAAAGTATCATTTACTTTAAATAAGATTTAAACTGAGTTTTTTAGGTCATCAGAAATGATGAGAACAATTTATTTATGAAGAACAAAATCATTGACGTAGTTCTTTAATTTTATATGGATATTAGTGCGAACACTGACGAAGCATAATTATTTTACTATATTTTTGTCGGAAGATGAATATCAGATTATTAATAACGGATTTGTTTGGTTGACGTCTATTCGACTCAAATGTGAAATAAAAAATAATTCAGTAAATTAATAATCATGTATGAACCCATCCATGGAAGTTATTATGCTAGTATAAATATATCATATATGTATGTGTGTATGCGTTCAAACGTGTATATAAGTGAAGGCATCTTTCGTCAGTGTGCGTATGTGTGTGTTAAAAAGATTTAATGTGATCATATCTTTGAAACGTCCCTTTATTAATCATGTGAATGCATAACAATGTAGAACTTTGTGTGTTATCATCTGTAAAAATCGTTAACTGTGTGTACGGTAGCAAGCCTACTTCACACCCGGAAATAAATAGAGAGCCAACACCCTGGCCTGGGAGCAAGGAGTTTTCTCTAGCAACTAAAGACTTTTATATAACTGTGAGAAGTCATTCTAAAGGCCATATTTATCTATCTAGTTTCATTTTAAAGAAATGATAAATGGTGGAGTTAACATTCTAACACTAAGTACAAGAACAACAGGCCATTGAAATTAGTCTAGACGACGGTAGGTGACGGTGGTGAAGTGGATATCGACACGGACTGAAGACCTGGGTGTTCCAAGTTCGAATCCAGTCGGTTCCACACTACCACTTAGGGATGTTGGCAACCTTCCGTAAGTACCTAATGTCTTTTCATAAATATTTCTAACTAGAAAAACATCGAGGAAACTAATGCCAACACCAGAATACTCTGATTCACACGAAAGAAGAAGAAGTCTAGACGATAGAACATGAATCACATTATCTTTCGCTTTTACTCTCTCTATCTGTCTGTCTTTCTCTTCCCCCCCCCTTCCCGCTCTATCTCTCTCTTATGCTGTTTCACTTTCTCTGCTTCGGTGTTTCTCTATTTCTCTCTCTCTCTCTCTCTTTGGCTGTCTCTCTCGCTTGCTCTCCATATGCCAATTTTCTGGGGTTGAGTAATGTGGTAAGTTAAATCTTTGACTATGATTATGATAATGGCAATCTTTTATGAGAAACGTGTGGAGCACTATTTGGTAGGTGTCAGCATGTATTTAAATTTAAGACTTCGCTTACCTGTGACTCTTGACTGACAGTGGAATTGTTAACTGCAACGAACAACTTTCAATCTCGGCTTGAAACAATGCTTACCTGGCCAAACTAAAGGGATGTGATACAGCGAAAAAATCTGTCCGTTGACATATATATATATATATATATATATATATATATATACTTTGCTATTTTAGGGACCAGACAACTTGACGTGAGATGTTGTCAAATAAATTAAATATTCATTAAATCTTTTTTTTTAATCCCAATTTTCGATTTTATAGGCAATGAAAAGACATGCAATCATAATTGTTTTAAGTGTAAACTATAGTGATTTAGAAATCAGATCATTTGGTCATAATGTTCAGTTGGAGTTAGAGGAATGGGCAGTGTGCGATGTCGACAACGACACTCGTGCGCGTTCAGGCTATGCGACCTTAACTTTTTTTTTTATATACGTCGTAGAGAAGAAGAATGCTCTTCTGACAAGATGAGCCAATTTATTTTATAAAGCTCTATCTAAAATCAAATCGCAATCCTTTTGTATGTGTTATATATGCTGTCTCGATTCGGGTCTGTTCTGATTCCGAGAATGTATGTGCGTATAGTTACTTTATTTAAAAAGTTCACAATGATAATAAAATAATTACGTTTTACAAAATAATAAAACGTGTATTTTACTGTTCCATGCTATACATTTAAATATTATATAATATATCTAATGCAGTTGGTCCCTCACTATCCACCAAGCTCCAGCCCCGGCCCCATCGCTGCAATTTTGCACGCTTGTGCCTGTTTTACAAATACTTCAATGGATTGTGGTCCGATTAAGTTGCTGCTCTAGTGTCCTTCAGACGTAAATACACTAGACCAACCTGACAACTATCTAGATCCCATCCATGCACTGTGGAGGTCCCCAGATGCCGGAGAGTTTTCAACTTCTTTACTCATGTTGCCAGCCTTTGTAACTCTCTCCCTGCTCCCCGTTTCCCCGACTGTTACGACATGCAGAAATTGAAAACTAATGTAAACAGACATCTTGCTGAACACTTGTTAAGTTAGGATGATCCCAGGACTATCATCTTAATTATCAGTAGCCCGTTACGTCTACAGTCGCGGCCTGCTTTGATTGGAGTGAACTATGATAAAAGAAATTCTTCGAATTAGAAATCAGCTGTATTTCATGACTTTAAAGGGAACAATCAGATATTTCTCTTGCTGTCGTTTAGTTCTCATTTTCTAACATAAGAACTCAAACACACTTAAAATCAACAATTGCTGCGGTATAATTCTGCCAACTGTTTTGTGAGTTAAGAATTATCAGTTTGCGAACGATATTTGTTATTGCCGATTCAGTAAAATAACAAAAGTGTCATTATTCTTATCAATGTTTGTCAAGGAAATAGTTTCGAAATGACGTCATAAAAGTATCGTGATTTAAACGTCGTCTTGCTCTCTACAATACGAGAGGCGTTCAAAAAGTAATCAGATTGAGGCTGTACTCATTTTCTTCATGCACCTTTATCTTATTTATCCTTTCCCGATTTTCTTCTTCTTCTTCTTCTCTATTTATCCCTTCTTTTCATCGATTGATGTCAATCTTTTTTTACTCCCATTTTTCTTCTTCTTCTCTCTCTTTTGCTATCTCTTTTTTATTTTCTCCACTTTATATTCTTCCCTTTTTTCACTACTTCTTTTCTCTTTTCTTTTTTCTACTTTTTTCTCATTTCTCTTATTGATTCTATTTTCGCCGTTGTCGATATTTGTTTTTCATCTCCCCTTATGACTCTTCTTCTTTCTCATATTTTCTTTCTCTCTGTTTCTTACCTTTTACTACTATTTTTTCTCTCTACTTCTTTTACCTTTTTTCTTCTTCTATTTCTTCCTAATCTTATTATTCTTTTCTTATTCTTATTCTTATTCTTTTTTACGCCTACTTCTTTGATGTTTTCCTTTTTTCTTTCGTCTTCTTTCATCCTTTCTCATTCCTTTTTCTGGCTCACGTTTCACCTCTTTTCTTTTCTTCTACTTATGTTTATTCCGTTGTCTTCTATTTTTTCTCTTTTCATGTTCGTCTATTATTTGTTTTTTCGCACTTCATCGTATTTTTTGTTTCGTTTCCCTCGTATTAATTTTCCTCCTTTTCTTCTACTTCTCTTTCATTTTCTGTTCTCTACATTATTATAGTAATCCCCCTGCTTTTCTATTTTCCCCTAATCACACTTCTCTTCGTTTTTTTAGAAAGCGACCTTCTGCAGAAATTTCCAATGAACAATTTCAATTTCGAAGAATCATCATGAAAAAAACAACCAAAAAATATGTTGGAACATTTCCATTTGAGCTCTCTCCAATTCATACACGCTTTCTCTTTTTTGGTCAAGCGACTTTGATTAAAATCAATTTATCACTATTCAATCAGTTCTATATGCCTTTTATCAAATGAGTGACTCCATATTCTGATTATCGGTGTCTCAGGTCTGTATCTTCAGAATGATAGAAACGAGATATTGATCCAGGTTCGAATTTTCCTGCTTTTTTGCAAATGGTTAAAAAAATGAAACAATATGGCTGAAGCGGCCATCTTGAATCCGCGTCAGAGAACTTATTACATTGTCACGTTGATCGGGAAAGTCAACTCTTAGATATTTTTTCTGTAGTTCTTTTTTTTTTTACTTTTGCGAGCTTTCATGTTTTTGCTAAATGAAAACTTTGTCAATGTAACGGTTCGACAGATTATTTATTTATTTAGTCATTCATTTTTTGGAGGAGCTTTTGTGTCAGTTCGGCTTGCGTTAACTCTGCAGTATTCAAGAAAAACATGAAATTGAAAAAAAAAATGTCGAATATTGGAATAATACGGGTTTTGCATCACGAGGAAAAATTGAAACAACAAAAAAACAAAACGAAACCAGGGTTGGAAACCTGATCGAGATATTTGCATGACAGGTCACGAAAATGAAAATCATAAAGAATAGAGCTACGCAGATAGATTTGTATTCTATAGGTTTTAACATAACCGATCAATAATTAACATAGATATGTATTAATATGAGAGAAAAGTTCCTATCTGTGTGACAGTAAACTAGTTTAGCCCTATTGGACATAGGAATGTGACATTTTATAAATATGATCTGCTATTCTTATTTATTGAGTTATGTTATATATATATATATATATATATATATATATATATATATATATATATATATATATATCTGAACCATGCAAAAAGGATAATTCCAGCACCAAACTACTGCACAGACAGAATAAACTAGACGTTACCAATCGCCGTCTTAATACCAGCATCTTAACAAAAACATTTGGATTCCAAAACAATTTGAGTATTATTTTTTCAAACATGCATTTCCAATATAACAGCTGTTTTTATTTAACGTGTTTTTTTAGACAGCGTCCACCCTGATCCTCTACGCTCCCATCTGACCATGAGACTCTTTACCTTTTGGTCTTTATTTTGTTTTATTTTATGTAAAATTTTATAAGTTAAATGTTGCCGATAATATTTGCAATTACATTGTCAGCTTTTCCCTATCCTCTGATGAAAATGGTTCATCTTTTAAAATCCATGGATAAAGGATATGTAGCTCCTTGCTCTGAACTTTTTATGTTCTAATGAATATTGTATATATACAATTTTTTATCCTCATCTTTCATCTCTAGAATTGATTGCTCTATTCAATATATTGAGCTTTATGTTATCACGATAGATTATTATTAAACGATAATTTAGTTATGTTTAATTTAATTCAACATTAAATTATCATATATGTATGTATATGTATATATATATTTATATATATATATATATATATATATATACACACACACATATATATATGTATTTATTATTTTTTATACGTACATAAAAGTAATCCAAAGACACGTGTTTCGTGCTCTCAGAAATGTTTTCGTATTATTATTCATCATTTTCTCTTGCTTTTTTATTTTCCCTTATTTTCCTCCTTTTTATTTTAATTTCCCTTTTTTCATTTGTGTACTCTTCACATTTGTATATTGTTGTGGTTGCAAGGTTGAACCACAATTAGTGAGGAATACAATGAAGACGCAAACAACACGGAGAATGCAATAATAAGTGTATTAAAGAAAAGGTATATTTACAGTATGTACAAATGAAGGTGTCGAGTCAGAGAGTCTTGGTGGGAGGACATGTACGCTCTTCGGCGTCACTTCCGGTGGCATTTAGATAACACACTCTAAGGCCAACCTAGGCTTGCCATTTATAGTGTAACGTTATTCGTATATGCGAATGAGTGGAATCCACCACAACACCCCCCTCCCAAGATTTGTAAGTCACAAAGATTTCAATATCTTTTTCTTTTTGGGTTTACCATCAATGGTTCATTAAATTTTCTTTTCCTACCTGATCTTCGGGGTTCAGGAGTATATTGAGGCGGTTCCAAATTAAAGGATTCGTATATGACATCTATGGTTTCCTCCTCTTCGACTGTTGTCGTATAATCATCATCTTGGATATGACGTTTTTTTATCTGATTTAGGTGCCTTTTATGTATACTCTGTGGACCTTTAATCATATATGTACAATCACCAATGCGTTTATCCACTACCCCACATTCCCAGTAAGATGTGTTATTCTTGTAGCACTTAAAATATACTCGATCTCCCGAGTTATATTTCTTTTTTCTCGTGTGTGTAGTGTTTCGGATAATTGTCTGTCTTGGCAACAGTTTATCAAACGCTGATTTTACCTTTCTGGCAAACATTAGATCAGCTGGTGATATGTTTGATGGTGTACTAGGATGTGGTGTAATCCTATAAACTTGCAAGAATTGTTGCAAAGCTTTTTCTGTTGGTGTTCCAATGGTAGAGGGTAATGGTGATCTTTTAATAGGGAGTTGACCCCAGTCGAAAAATCTGCGAACACTCTAACTTCGTCATTCTTTTTCTTTGCGTATACGGTGGGAGCTGCCCACTCGCTGTGTTCTATTTTTGATAGAATTCCTGTCTGTTCCAATCTATCTAATTCTTTATTAATCTTTTCCAACCCAGCGAACGGAACGTTTCGCTTTTTTCTAAAGATTGGGCTGGCGTTTTCTTTAAGTTCAAACGAGGCCTTGAATTTATTACAGCGACCTAAGTTAGTCGTGAATGCTTCAGGAAATAATTCTTTTAAATCGTCTTTTATATTTACTGTTGTTGGAGAAGAACATTCTATTTTTTTACAGAATGTATTGATTGGCTTATCCCATAGACCAAATTTCTCAATTAAATCTATTCCAAAAAGATTTTCACTATTTTTCAGTACGAATATTTTTAATTTCTTCGTAATCCCTTTTAATTTTATCGGAAGAACAACTTCTCTTTCAAATTTTATATCCCTACCAGTTACCGTCCGGGCTGATTTACTCGTTTTCATCATGGTAAGTTTTTTACCCAACTTTTTCCATGTATTCAGGTTTATAATAGAAATATCGGAGCCGGAGTCGAGTTGTAACTTTATTGGTGTTTTAAATATTTCCACTTTTACGTATTTTCGCCGATCTTTGTCTAATTTTGTATTTGATTTTGTTTGCTGTACTCTCTTTCTGGTGTAATCTTTATATCTGCAGCAATCGCTTTTGTGTCCCACCTTCTTACAAATGTAGCATTTTTTCTTCTTATAAGGACAATCTGATTCCCAATGCTTATCTTCACATCTCTTACAGTTATATCTAGGAAGAGGCTTGTTATATTCTGTCCTATATTTATGGTTATTAGGATTGTAATATCCCGTTCCATTTTGATTGCTTTTCTTTGTAAAGTTCTTGGTTGGTGTGTATGGTTTTCTAACTTTTCTTACATATGCCACTCCGGATTCTTCTATATTTTTTGAATCCTTTTTTAGTGTAATGGCCCTTTCACAGTCCTCTGCTAGTTTCTGGAGGGTTAAATCTTGCTCAGATTCCAGCTTAGACAACACTCGTCTGCGTATTTCTGCATTTTTCGTGGAAACCAACCCTTGTGCGAAGATTAGACATTTAAAATCTTCTACCGTTAGTTCCGCAAGCTTAAAATTATCGCAGTTTTTATTGACAACTGATGCGTATGTCAAATAATCTTGGTTGTCCATTTTTCTTAGATTCATGCACAGCCATCTTTTATGAAAAAGAGATACATTTGGATTAAATAATTCTTTTAGTAATTTCACAGCTTCCATGAACTCTAATTCCGCAGTTTTTTTAGGTAATATGTAATCTATGAATTTGCTGTGTTCTGATGTACCCAATTTCCCGAGTAAGAGGCTCACTTTCTGGCTATTTGGCCAATTCTTGCAGTCCAGTTGAAAGACATCGTCGTATCTTGTATAGTATGCTTCAAAAGTCTTTCCTTCCTCCGGCACATAATTAAATGTGTCCATACTATTAAAGATAGTTGTATGGGAGACATTAACACTGTCGACATTTTCTCGATTACTCTTTAGTAGTTCCAGTGTTTTAGCAAAACGTTCATTTTGTCTTTCCTCGCTTTTTTCTAAACGTTCAATGTGTCTTTCCTCGCGGTCAGCTTGTGCCTGATTTTGTCTTTCCTCGCGGTCAGCTTGTGCCTGCAAAAATTGCATGAACATTTTTGATAATTCTTCCATTTTACTTTTTTTTTTTTTTTTCGTGACGTTTTACTGTATTATCCGTTATCCAGTGACAACTTTAAAAAAAAAAATCCTTTCCTTGAGCTTTAATTTCTAGCTATGGTATTTCCTTTTAGTACCGCCGCCAAACAAATTATTAATTAAAAGATTCCTTTAGTTGTTGTTTTGCTAACGGGGAGCAGTAATTAGAATCCACCGGTGAACTTCTTTTTTTTTCCGTAGGTTACTTCCTTGCTTTTCGTAATACGAGTCTGACCTGTCGTTTTGCGACAGAACAACATTCGCTTTTCGTTTGCAAGTTGGTCCTTTAGTAATACAAAACAGATTTGTCGTTTAGCGACAAAACAAAAATTCACTTTTACATTCGTTTGTAAGTCGGATTCCCAGAAAACGGCGTAAATTGTCGCTTTTGTCACGTTCGATTTTTTTTTTTTTTTCACTTAAGTTGAAAACTTTTCTTTAGCGTAAAATCCGTTTGCTCGTCAACACTTTGCATTGTACTTTTTTTTTTAAAATAGTTCTTCGTCAAACTGTTATATTTGTACGCTTCATATCTCGTCGCCAACTGTTGTGGTTGCAAGGTTGAACCACAATTAGTGAGGAATAGAATGAAGACGCAAACAACACGGAGAATGCAATAATAAGTGTATTAAAGAAAAGGTATATTTACAGTATGTACAAATGAAGGTGTCGAGTCAGAGAGTCTTGGTGGGAGGACATGTATGCTTTTCGGCGTCACTTCCGGTGGCATTTAGATAACACAATATTTATTTGTAAAAAATACAAAATTTGGCACAAGGCCTACAAGGGGGGTGGGGAAAATGTTGACCTAACTAACATTCTTAACTTAACTAGTCACAATCACCATAACAAATTTACTCCATGATATACCTACTTAAAACCCAAAAATGACAATATATACATGTAATTGGGAGTGGGGGAACAAGAATGATATATATATATACAATGAAAAAATAAATAAAATTAAGTGTTAGTATAAGAACCTCCCACTAAAGAAATGTTGCCGATAAGAAGTTTTGCCAGTCGAAAAAAGGCGATGCAGGTCACGAAAGTTTTATTCTCACACCTCCTTCGAAAATTACGAAAGGAGACCTGCATCTCTGACAAAACAACAGATCAGTCACCTAATAGGGGTCGGGAATGGGAATTATAAAATAAAAGTCGGGATAATAATAAAAAAAAAAAAAAAAAAAAAAGGGGGGGGGGGAGAGGACGAAAAAAAAAAGGGGGACCTATGACAACTTACATACCTCTAGCTAAGCTAAAAAAAGGGGAAGAAAAACAAAACATAACCTAATCTTGCCTAACCGGGTCAAATAAAAGGGTCAGTGTTCGGTTCGGCCACCCAATATTCTGTCTAAGGCACGTCCAAGTACCACTCAAAATTAGCTCCATTCAAACGACACAAACGCGCAACTTTCACCCACCTTTTGTTGAAATCTGCCGGAGGGAGTTTCACCTTCTCCAGCCTGACACGCATTTTCAAGCGAGACTGGAAAATGAGGACAAGCTGGGGAGCAGTGAAGGTCTCTTCCCCGTAGACTTCCTTCTGTCGTGTCGACCAAATCACTCCTCTCATGACTGCTAGTAAGCAAAGAAACACATAATGCTCCTCCCACTTCATGATTGGTGCCCAATTGCAGCATGTCGAAAAAGACTCCAAAACGAAGAACTGTCCGTTCAACATGCGAACCGTGTAGCCTTCAACTAACTCACACAGCGGGCGAACGATGGGGCAATGAAAGAAAACATGACTGGTCGTTTCCTCCCAGTCGCCGCATCGAACACAACTTGGTGTCTCTACTAATCCCGCTGCGTAAAGCTTTTTGCCGACCCAGAGTGCATTTCGTATTATCAGCCAGGTGAGTGATGCCTCGTAATTATCGAAGCATTTCAACCCAGGCGCCCAAGGCCAGATCAAGCGAAGTTCTCCCTTCGTAAGACCGAGCTCCTCAGTAATATCGTCACGAACAGATCCCCTCACCATAACCCGATATAGTGCTTTACGAGACAACACTCGGGTGTCAGAGAGGCTTTCTGACACCCTTAGAAGGTACTTCAAAGACTGTCGACACTCGCGATAAAAGGAGCACTCGCGTCGAGGTAAACGAAATGCCTCACCCCCATGCAAGTGCACACTTTTCAAAGCCGGAAAGGCTTTCTTGGTGTCTTCCTTCCAGAATTCACCGTTTCCCTCACAAGGTGTACACATTCGGTCTAGGTAGTGTAAGCGAAGCGTATATTGACGAATCTCAACGCTTGGCATACCTAGACCGCCTTCAGACGGATGCAAGTAGCAGATCTCCCGGCGAACCATGGGCTGCTTTCCGCGCCACAAAAACGCGAAAAGAGCCTTCACTAGTTCAACTAGTGTGATCGCCGGCAGAGGGAGCACAGAAAGACGGTAGAGGATGAGAGGATAAATGTGAGAATTACACACCTCCGCTCTTCCTTTTAAAGTAAGATTTCTCAAAGACCACAGACGGGCTGCAGCCTTAACCGCTTTCAACACTTCCGACCAATTTTTCTCCAACTGGAGATCAGGACCAAACCAGACGCCGAGTATCTTGCAAGGCCCATCCGTCCAGCCAAAGGGCCCCTGAAGGGGAACACCCCTCCAGGCACCAATGCGTAAGCCAACAGACTTATCGCAGTTGATTTTGGCCCCTGTCACTTGTTCATACCGTCTTATTTCCATGTCGACGACCCTAATCTCAGCACTGCTCGTTACAAGCACAGTGACGTCGTCGGCATAGGCGGAGTACTTAATCATGGGGCAAGCACCAGACAAAGTAATCCCACGAAGGACCGGATTCACCCTAAGCCTGCGAAGGAAAGGCTCCAACGCAAGCACATAAAGCATCGGTGAAAGCGGACATCCCTGACGAATAGATCTGGACAAATCGAAAGGCTTTGACCTTATTCCATTCACTTCAACCAACGCACCGGGGTTTGCATAAAAGAGGCGAATCCAGGAGCGGAAATGGGGACTAAATCCAGCCGAAGACAAGACAGCCTCCAAGTAACGATGATCGACCCTATCGAATGCTTTGGACTGATCTAAATTGATCAGCGCGGCCTCAGTGTCGACTTTCTCTATGATCAAGCGTATCATGTGCAAATTATCTTGAATAGTCCGGCCCTTAACAGAACAAGTCTGTTCGGGACTTATTAGACGAAACAAGACAACCTGCAGACGATTAGCCAAGATCTTGGCCAAAATCTTTAACTCTGTATTTAACATTGTTAAGGCCGGAAATTACCTATACCATCCCCACCACTCTTGTCCTTGCGGAGCAATTTGATGATACCCCTGGTAAAGTACTGGGGGATAGACCCGTTCCTAAACCAGGAGTTAAACAACACAGCCAGCAGGGGGACAAAAATGGGCGACAACCTCAAATACAGTTCGTAAGGCAGACCATCGATACCCGGAGACTTATCAAGGCCAACCTGCCTTAGGGCCTCCAGGACTTCATCCTCATTTATACACCCTTCGCACCTAGCTGCTTCGGTCGCCTCGAGACGAGAAAAGTCAGCTAAATAGGCGTCGAACTGAGCCATTGTCAGACCGGGCTCCTTGGTAAAAAGATCTTGAAAATAAGAGCGAAAACCCTCCAAAATCCCGTCGTTTGTAGTCACGAGACGCCCATCCGATAATGTGACACTGGCGATGTGTCGATCAGTAGACCGTCGACGTTCCTCCGCACGCAGTGACGCGGCCATGTTTGTCGCCTCGTGCGGCACTCTTTTTAACCTAGACCTAACTATCAATCCCTGATCTGCCTTGTTATCCAAGGAGTTCAGTTCCGTTTTAGCTACAGTAAAGGTAACGCTATCCCCCGCCTCCGCCGCCCGACTTAAACTAGTTTCTAGTGCCACTTTCGTTGCCCTAGATCTAAGGTTGAGTCGACGACTATAATCGGCAACGAAGGACCTAATAACGTTCTTAAGGTGGCCCCACCACTTATTCCCAATGATAGCACCCGTCAATTCCCTCTGTAATGTTAGTAAAAGCTGTTCCCGGAAGTCCTTCAAATCGAACAACGATGTGTTGAACTTCCAGTAACCAGCCAATCTAGGCTTAGGACTATCTAAGTTTACCCGCACCCGGACAAGCCTATGATCCGAGTAAACTATATTATGAAAACTTGGACAATCTAAAAGCCCTAAATCGACTCTCCTAATTAAGAACCGATCAAGGTAACTCAAAAGTTGCCCTAAATCGGAGCCGCGACTAGCAGTCCAAGTCCATACTACTTCACGGGGTTTCTCATTTCGGAATTTATCGACAAGATCGAACTTATCGATAAAGTCCCGAAATGCCTTAACATCCCCGTTGCTGTTAGTTCCCCTAGGTTTTCCCAAGCGATCTAAATCGGGATCCAAGACCGCGTTCCAGTCTCCCGCTAGAATTATCCGACGCGACGTATCCATAAAGGGCTCGATCCGCCGAAAAAAAGGAACCCGCTCAGAACTGGCGTTGGGCGCATAAACCCCAATAAGCCGAAAAGCCACATTCTTTACGGTAACATCAAGAACGCACAGCCTTCCCTCAGGATCTGCATAGATTGGGTCACACGTCGCATTCAGTGTGCGCTTAACTAGCCAGGAAACCCCTCTTGAGCGAGTATCAAAGTACGCTGAATAGAGCTGAAAGTCTCTAGTCAGCGCACCCTGATAATCACTGGGAATGAAGTGGGTCTCCTGCAAACAACTTACATCCACGCCGAGTCGCTGAAGGTCACGTACTACTCGAAGTTTACGAGCGGTGTCCCTCAACCCTCGGCCATTTAGGCTTGCTAATCTGAGTGCCATTCTAGTGCTCTTAGAGTTGGGAACCCGAAACGAACATTGATGCATTTAAGACACCGACAGATGAACCCAGAGAACCTTGTCCCAATTCATTTGAGACGAGACCGTCCGGGGCCACACCGCCAATGTCTAAGGGGAAAGTTAGTTTTAATGCCCTGTAGAGTGTAGGATGGATACGTATAGGGACCCTCCCAACACAAGATTTTTGCAGTAATACTACTTCTTCATCGTTAAAGAAAGCGAGAGGAGGCGATATATTAAAGGCGTTATTCGCTTCCTCCATCATATTCCAAACCCCTTTAGCTTTGTCTCTTGATCTAACCACAGATAAAAGTCTTTGTGCATCCAAGAAATTTTCCGGGTTGGTAATGTCTTTTTTGTGTACCATCTTTAGTGTAGCTAGGTTTCGGTAGTTCTTCTTATGATGGTTTATCATAAGATTTTCAGTTTCAGGAGTTACTTTACAGACATCCTTGCCTGTGTAGAAAGGGGTCTTCTTTTTCCGGGCCTCTAGCGAGGGACTTCGATGGCGTTTCTGGGATGTGGAGGGGGCGGTGGGTGAGGCAGGAGGCGGCATATCGGTCTTCATTGGAGAGGGGGGCGGTGTACTTTTAGGGGTGTTGCACGGGGAACAGAAAGGAGATGGATTGGGGGTAACGGGCTTATCTTTTGATAAGGGGGTCAAATTAGATTCCCTTACTGGTGGGGATGACTTTAATGGTGGGGGTGCACCTTTGGCTGGAGAGCGACGTTCTTTGGCCGGGGAAGTAGTTTTATTTGACTTAACCATTTTTTTTTCCTCGTTTTTTTTTTCTTTTTTTTTCTCAGTATTACGTTCTTCGTCGAGAGTCTTTTTCAGATCTAATATTTCTTTATATTTCTCTCCACCTGGATCATTTCTGGTTTCTATTTCCAGTTGTTCCTCTTCGGTCATCACTTGAGCGTATGACTTCGGTGATTTTTTTCCCGTCACAATATTCCAAACGACTTTCTTTTTGGGAGATTCATTTTCGGTGTTGCATAAGTCCTCGAATTCCTCCGGGGTTACAGTTTCAGTTGTTGGCTTTGAGGAGGGAGTCTTCTTCTCCGCTGCAACTTTAGGTGTCAAGTGTTCTAGCACTCTGTTCTTGGGGTTAGGCTGGGCCGGTTTAATCCTTGTGGGACAAGTAAATGTTAAGTGCCCAACCTCATTGCATATCCAACAAGCTGGACGTCTTCCAGCCACCACCACAGGCAATTTTTCTCCATTTGCTTCAATGTAGTACGGTACTTTCTTGAAAGCCGACTCGTTAAGCCACACGTCAAACGACCACGTTCCATTGAACTTATCAACCGTAATGGCGGTTATATCTCCAAACTTCAGCAGGAAGGCGCCCAAATACTCGCCAGGGACAACAGCCGGTACTTCGAAAACGGAGATGGTCGTTCTCCTTCGACCCATGTATTCCATTCGCAGAATGTAGTCTTTAGTGATTATTTCTTTCTTCGAGAGTTCGATGCACACATCCTCGGTCTTAAAGAGACTATTCCATGTGTTATAGCCCTTGCACTTCACGATTCGTTCCGCACGTACTCCGGTCGTTGCAATTAATTTTGCGACAGTTTCTTTTGAGGACCTAATCAGTTTTTTGGACTTTCTGTCCACTACGAACATTAATATCGTTTTTTTCTGGAATTCCTCCAACCTTGGTAACTGTATAATTACTCCAGTTTCAGTCACGAAATCCGTGCAGTCTTTTGCCTTGGCGACAAAATCGTCAACGTCTATTTGAAGGGCGGGTGCCTTACTCCAGTCCGTTTTATCAGTAGGCTGAGATGACTTCTCAACCACTTCAGAGGTCTCCGAAGGCGCACAGCTGGCAGTCGCCATGGCCGGAGAACGGTAAAAAAAAATTAACAAACTCCAAATAAATAAAAATATAAGGAGTAACAAAAAGCAAGCAACAAATTTAACAATTAACAATAGTAACAAGAAATAACAATAATAACTATGATAACGGACTTACTGGCAGAGAAAAATAACAGAGAGCTTTGTTGCTTACCACGTCAAAAAACGGCATTTAGATAACACACTCTAAGGCCAACCTAGGCTTGCCATTTATAGTGTAACGTTATTCGTATATGCAAATGAGTGGAGTCCACCACAACATATATATAATTTAATATTGAAAACTGTTTGACAGAATATGCCTTTTGTCGTAGCTATATTAGTTGTCAAATATGGCGTTCATGAAAACAAACCGAAATGAATATTTCTAATTGAAACAACGTATTAAAATGCTCTAGTGATGTCAGTTTGATCGAGTTTTGTGTGTTGTTATTTCCGGATGTTATGGAAACGATTCCTATGTTTTCCTTCTGATGAGTTAGGCTCATAGAAATAACAATTTAAATACATTTGTATTTTACCGTCTAAGTGTAAACGAAATAGTTTAATGAAATCTATATTGGTTAATGGAATTAGTTTCTATTATTTATTCACCCCCCCCTACACATATATATATATATATATATATATATATAAATATATATATATAAATATATATATATATATTTATATTCTTATTAAACTTGATCATTTGCATTAAAGCGGATAATCTGTTGAATTAATCCAGTGTAGTTGTTTATTTAACTAAATTATTCAAATCTGTTTATTAATTAATTTTTAACACGTAACTGATCTGTAATAGCAAAGTTACTCATTGAAAGAAATTAAATATAATCAAATAAAACTTACCGTATACAAATTAATAATTAATAATTAATTAATTATTAATTAATGTGTAGATACAACTTAAAATCATTTAAGCAACGTAGCAAAATTGGCTCTAGTCGTACATAGATTTAACTTCATACAGAACACACTACGTTTTCGACTTAGTTTCAATCTATGGCTGTTCTTTCAAAGACATTCACAGCTAGAACTAGTCTTTCTAGCAATCCTTCAGAGAACTTTCCTTTCTCCATCTGTATGTGTTACACAGAATCTCTAGAAATACATGTTTTTCTAAGAACCAGCAATCTGTGAAACACGTTATCACAAGATTGTTTCCTGGCAGGCTGCAAAAGTTCCGTCTTAAAAACTAATATCGACTAATATTTATCATAATATGTCCTCATATTTTTCAAACTTTGTGAATTCCATTCATCATTTTCAATCGTCTCATTATAACTGATAATCTTTAAGTCGTGTATCAACATGCAGTCATGGGGTGCACAAGAAAATCAAATAGTGACGACAGTGATATTTAATCGCATTAATCTTTATTTTTGAGTTGCTTTTATCCTTGATAAGTGGTTTCTCATAAGTAAATAACGTGTTTAAACCTCAGCTCACACAATCGAAAATACCATGAAGAAAAAGTAACATAATTGTATATTTCTTAGTTTATTTGGAACAACTTGTTTGATACTATTCATTTTCTGAAACTAACACGTGATCAGATCGTAAAAAAACAATTGAAATATTCTACATAACCGTTAAGTTATAATTTTTTAAATCTATTTATTACGCTATTTTTTATTACTTTATTTGATTTAAATTTTAAATGATTATGTAAGTTTATACAAAATTCATCTTTAGGTTGTATAAACTATTTTAATTTTATCATTTTGTTATAGTTTTAATTCACAAAATAATAGTTTGAGTTTTAAAAATTGTTTTGTGTTAATGATAAAGATGTTGTCGAAATAAGTAAATAAATAAATGGTGATAAAAATAAATATATTCCAAATCTGAAACGCAATAATCAATAGAATGCAGATTCCAGCGATTATATAGTTATTTACCAATGATGAGATCCATTCATTACGGTCGTTTCATCATGTATCCAGACAAACAAGGTATACAAGCATATTCTGAATTTTCCAAAAAGATGATTCACCAGACGAAAAGACCAGAATATCACCCAAAATGAAAAACAAACTTAGATTTGTAAGCATTTCTGTGAGTACATACTTTTCAAAGCCAATTGCATGTTTATAGTTAGATGCAGAGCCATCCAAACAAAATCAAATAGAAATACGCCTATCTTTTCATATAACACCCCCCCAAAACAAAAAATAACTCTTTCTGATACAAAAATTAAAAGATAAAATGAAACAGAAAAATTTAAAAATCAAAATAGAAAATGTATTTGTATTTACATGAAAATACAAATAAATTTTCTATTTTCTAATTTTTGTCTTAACATTTTAACGCAAATAGCTCACAAATGAGTAAGTTAAGCAAAATAAACTGTTTTTCACTAAGTTTCCATTTTTTCTATATTTTTCAAATAAGTTATGTAGGTATTGATTACCGCGGATTGAAATTGAAATAATAGTTTTCAAGTTTATCACTGGGGGAACATGAATCTCAACCCACTTACAAAATGGTTTACCTCTCATTCTAATGAAATGCAGACAATAAATACATAACAGGAACTTCGAAATTATTCTGATCATTAACGTCGTCGCCAATGTTGTTGTTTTGGATAAAAGCAAAGTGTAGTATCGGTTCTGATGCCAAACATAGTTTATTCTCATCTCGGTCAGTGAAAATGTCCTTCTAGACTAAGGCAGTTTATATTTTTCCCCATCGAGGGGGGGAAGAGCTGTAATTTCCTGATATAGAAAATTATGTTGTGTATAACTGTACCCTCTTCGGGAGGCAATTAAATAAAAAGCTACCCAAGGCAGAGTTTATGTTTTCAATCGAGTGTACCACTATGCGTGTTCGTTTGTGCACACCCTAGCGTCTACGTCGCTTGGCCAATCGTCACTAAACTTGTTAAAAGTATCTATCATTGTCTAACTTAGAACTGAGTTAGTAATGAGATATCTAGGTAAAAAGTCACGATCACGGAAAAGATCACACTTTTGGTGATACCATCTAAGAGACTCGCTACTTTTTTCTTCGTCCCAAAAAACACATACTGCCACTACGACGTAAGAGGGTATTACGATAAGGAGGGCCAGATTTATAAGGAGCATCCTAAATTGAGAGTTTTGCAGTAAAATGTTTGTTCACAAGTCAATGATTTCCCGCATCTGATGTTATGTTGATTTTGACCGTTAAAAGTAAGGACAGCGTCGGATTTTTTACGAAATTTCAACTTCACTTTGAGAACAGTTGAAGCCATGCGGAATTACAGCCAGATTGTTTATGAGTTATCATTATTTCCGTGGCATAACTTCGGAAATACTTCATACAATATGGAGAAGTAAAACTTTGGCCCACCCTTAAGTTGTCTCACGACTGAATTTTGTTCGTGTTGTGTATACTTATTTTTTTACTCCGCATATATATATATATATATATATATATATATTCCTGATCCCAAAACATTAATTGTGTGAGTTCTATTTCATGTAACTTTTGACAATTGACTGCATTAAAATATTTTGGTGTTGACCTCTTCAAGCTTAAAATTAGCTCATTGAAGGATCAAGAACTCGCCTTAAATGAGGTTACAGAGAGCGAAAAAACATCGCTCACTGGATGTTGGTTTAAATTAAATTCAAACAATATGTAGCAGACGGATAATTATATCGATTCAAAATAGTTAAGCATATGCCCCTATTAAAGACAACCTGCTGAGGACTTGACTTTAGAAAATTAAAACAAACTTTCCACATCCTCCACTTCAGTTGCGTAATCTCGATTTTAACACATGTTTCCAATAGCAATATGTTTCTGATTGCTTGAAGGAATTGGGGCGATGATATATATATATATATATATATATATATATATATATATATATATACATATATATATATATATATATATATATATATATATGTGTGTGTGTGTGTATGTGTGTGTGTATATATATATGAGACTTAGAAGGCAATACAATGCAGAGGTGTGACAGATAGACACACGTTAGAGCAAATAAGGCATATAATATTGGAACAAATTAAATAGTTTCACCCTTAATACAATGTATACATACGCACATATATATATATATATATATATATATATATATATATATATATATATATGTTTTCACAACGACACATATATCTGTCTATCTACACAACGTTACAATGTTAAGTAATACCTGTATCAATATAGTCTAATAGAAACTCCGTATGATATAATATTTCGGGAACTCTTCGGTTCTTCAGAACTGTACTAAACTCAAGTTCAAGCATGCATATATATATAAATATATGTATATATATATATATATATATATATATATATATATATATATATATATAATGTATTTCTATCTATATTTAAAATAAATTAAAATTCAAATATTAATTTTATAAAAATAAAATCAATTGTAGTAGCTCAATAATGTAAGGCTAGAGCTATGTTGTAAAAAGTTTTATTTAATTGTATACCATATCCAATTTTATGGAGGACAGATTCACATCGTTTCACAAAACGTGTTTTTATTATTCAGTATGAAATCGTTTCGGCTTACATCAATAAATATGTAAAATGCTCATGGGCATTTATTTATTAGTGTGATAAGCCTCAGTGCTAATTATGTAAACTATGAAAATATAAGGCAAGCAAACCCTAAATTACAACCAGTAATCATTATCAGCATGCCATACTTGTTTTTAATTGGAAATATGATCTTAATGTGTCCTTGTCGCAACATATATATATATATATATATATATATATATATATATATATATATTCTAGAGATAAAAGATGGGAATAAAAAAGTGTAAAGACACAATATTCATTAAAACATCAGAAGTTCACAGCATTTTTATAAATATTGTATCTTTACAATTTGTTATTCTAATCTTTTATCTCGAGAAGATATACATATAGATTATTTTTAAACGATTATTCAATTATTTTTAATTTAATTCAGCATTTAAATATGATATATGTATATATATATACATTCATATATATATATATATATATGGATATGTATATATATATATATATGAATATGTATATATATATATATATATATATATATATCCCTATCAATGCGAATTTAGTAAGAGAACAACAATTATATATGCAATGTTATTTTTGAATTCTTAAGAAAGTAAGTGAAACGCCAAAAGCAAAAGTCTAACATAAATTCGTTATACGTGGAAGGAATATCGCATACCTACCCCCTACACACATGCACACACACACACACACACACACATATATATATATATATATATATATATATATATATATATATATATATGGCGACTGTGTGCAGATTCTAGGCTGCTTCAGTAAACTGCGTTCGCGCCCCCCGACCCTCAGAAATGTTTACTTTCCTGCACTGATAAGAGCTATAAGCGTGAAACGCTAGCGTCTTTGGGTCTTCATGATCAAATATTTATTAATAAATATTATATATATATATATATATATATATATATATATATATATATATATATATATATATTAATGATATGGCACCGTAAACATGGTAGGTCGCTACTGTACACGTAAGGGGTTACTGAGAATTAGGGTGTAGGTTTTAGACGTCATCTTTAGTTTGGAGCTGTGCAGCGAGATGTCTGATTACATCTGCATGTCAGTACAGTCCGGGAAACAAGGAGCACGGAGGAATTCAGAGGCAAGCAGATCGAGTAAAGTAGATGCTGGAGTAGAAGGCTCTCCGGCATCTGGGGATCTCCACAGTGAATGGATGAGATTTAGCTGATTGTCGAGTTGGTCTAGTGAATTTACGTCGAGGGGGCGCCAGAGTAGCCAGCTCACCGAAGCACCATCTATTGAAGTATTTGTAAAACAGGCACAAATATGCAACATTGCGGCAATGGGACAGTGACTTATTAAGTTGGCGACTCTTTTTTTTTATCTTGTCTAAGAAAGAGAGACTGATTGTCGGGTTTTCTAGTGTATTTGCGTCGAGGGAGCACTAGAGCAGCTAGTACGGATTCAACATTGCGGCGATGGGACAGGGGTTGGAGCTTGGTAGATAGTGTGGGACCTATTAGGTCGGCGACTCTTTTTTGGACCTTGTCTAAGAGGGATAGACTAGTGGATGGTGCACCGGCCCAAATGTGACAACAATACTCCATGCATGGGCGGATGGTGGCTTTGTAGAGATACAGGATAATGTCAGTTGTGAGGAGTTTACTAGCACGGTAGAGCGAGACAACTTTCTTTGCAGCAGCTTTGGCAATGTCTTCAATGTATTTGTTCCAATTCATGTTACCTGTGCACGTCAGGCCGAGTAGTTTGAAATTTGAACTCTCAGGTAGGGTTTTTCTTGCCATGGCAATCGGGGGTTGAAGAGGTTTCTTTGTAGTTATTGAAGGAAAGGAGCTTTGTCGTTGCGGCATTAAAAGTTACTAACCATTTCTTCCCTTAATTCACTGCAGCCTGGAGGTCACTTTCTAAAGATTCAGCTATTGCGTCGGATATGTACGCGTCCGTTTTGCCTAGATGACGAGAGTAGAGCGTTGTGTCGTCAGCAAATATACTATATCTCCGACTCAATGTAATCTGGGAGTCCGTTTAGGAAAATCAGGAACAACGTAGCTCCACGAATCGATCCCTGGGGTACACCTCCATTTATGTAATGTTGCTTAGATGAATCGCCACCGAGGACAACCTGGATCTTTCTTTTTGGTTAGGAAGGATTTAATTACATTAAACATTCGTCCAGTAATACCATATGAGTGAATTTGTCTAAATCCATACTGGCAGCCAGAAAGAAGTTTAGCATTAACTAGGTGTTTTGCAAAGATCGAGAATAGACTGATTGGGCGATAGTTCTTTATTACTATTACCGGTATAAGATCAGGCCCACAAGCTTTTTTCGAGATTTTTTATGATGTTTCTGACCTGAGATTGGGTGATGACCAGATTTTCAAGTGTGGCTTCAGTCCGCAATGAGAATTGTTGGAGATGGTGGCTTTATGAGTCCAAAGTGGGGTTAAAGGCGAAACGCTGGGCAAGTAGTTCAGCCTTATTAGCTGCTGTAAAAACAGCATCATTGTGGTTTGATAGCGGGGGAATTGTTGATTGTCCATTGTTCACCGCACTATTATAGATTTTCACGAAATCGCGAGTGTCTACTTTCCATGACTGAATGCGTTTTTTTCGTTAACTCAGTATACCCTCTCTTTCCTTAACCTATCACTACCTTACAATTATTTCTTGATTCTATAAATGTCTGTCTATTCGCAGTTGACTTATGGCGGCCGAACTTTAGGAATGCCTGCTGCTTTTCAGAAATGACAGCTGCACATTTCGAAGTGAACCATTTAGGAGAGTAGGATTTGCTGAAGAATTTTCGCATGGGGACATAGGCTTCAATGTCTGCTTTCACCCATTAGTTAACTCATTTACACACTGATCAGCAGGGAGTAAAAGGTTTTAGTCCATGGGGCGTCGCTGATGTGATCTCTGACAGACTCCAACTCAGCCTGCTCGTAGTATCTCGTTGTTTTGAACAACGGCTGATCAGCTTTTGAACAATCATAATCACAACGTGATAAGCGTTATCGAGCAAGCTAGTAGCTTTTGTCACACAAGCCTCGGTCAGAAACAGGTCGAGAACTGAAGCTTTCTGGTCTATTCGTTCAGTGAAAGGAAGTGAGCTAAAGAGAAATTATACGTAAAGTTACCGGCTGCTTAAGTAAGACTGGAGAATCCCAGCCAGCAAAAATAGTGTGTAAAATCCACACATACATGTAACTGGGCATTCGAGTCGAGTGACAGTGGTCTATCTATGCTTTCATAAACAGAGTTTAGCAGGGTACAGTCCTGGGTCGAGGTTGAACGGTATAAGAAATATAAGTAACTAACGCTGTGAAGCAAAGTCAATGTAAATCACATGTTGGCTTGGTCATTTGATTCTAACCTATGTTCTCTAGTCAGGGAGAGGGTGTTGCGAACATAAACTCCTAGCCCGTGCATATGTTTGCCAGAGTCTTTACGGAGGTAGTCAGTCATGTCAAAGTGGTGAGAGGAGGTTGAGGATTGAAGGTTCGTTTCACTAAGTGCTAGGATATCCGGCGTGTTTGTCGTTGATGTTGGTTCTAAGTCCCCGGATATTAGTGAATGCAAGCCTCAAGGGCAGAGGCGAAGATGGTTACTGTTGGGTGCCTGATTTAGATTTAAATTTCTTATTTTGCAATTACATGTTTGTTTTTTGATAGTGGGGTGGAAAAGTGGGTTCTTATAAGTGTCAATACGCTCACACAACCAGTCCATTAGTCGCGACTTGGTCCATAGGGGGTTGTGGCCTCGGGAAAACCCACCGGAAATAACTGTAGGGTTCCTTTATACGGTATTATACAACTGATGACGGAGCAGGCGTTCTTAGCGCTACCCAAGAGCTTGGGCTCCTGTCAGTCGGAAACAGCAGCCAGACAAGCTGTCTAACCTGTACCCTCAACCTGTCGGAACAAGAGCGACTCAGTAAAGTAATGTAAGACTTAGTGACAAAAATACTTTCCCAAGTTGTCCAGATAGAGAGAAAGAGAGGCGGCATTCAATGTCCTAGTCAGGAAACAAGGCTTGTCACTGGGTGCTTTTAAGCTAATAGACAGAGAAGGAGTGCAAAGGCCGGCCGATAAGCAGAGAAATCTACCTTTTAAGCAATTTTAGGTTTGCGAACCGAATATTTACTTCAGGATTCCAGCTCAAGGTAGGGTGTTGATCAGGAATAATGAGGCCACCCCAACGATTTGCTGACAAGATGTAAGTGGTTAGTAGAAAGGTTTTATTATCAGACTTTACCTTCTCTTAGTTAGATGCGCTAATTAGGTCTACGGGTCCAACATGCCGAGAGGGGATAGCCTGCGCTCGTGTACTAGTCGGGTATTTCTGTGCCTCCGCAGGTATGATAAAAAATAAAACTATATATATATATATATATATATATATATGTATATATATATATGTATATATATATATATGCATATGCATATATACACACAAACGCGTATATATATATATATATATATATATATATATATGTGTGTGTGTTTAGATAGAATAATTCCAGCACCCGCCTTCTAGAGACAATGGGGGGCTAAAGATAAGTTCCTCTGTCACTCTATCTGAAGCAAAATTATTGTGAGGCCATTTCACCGGCTATTATTATGTGTGGGAGGGTTTAATCTACTTTTGTGTGTGGTTGACGAGAGAGCACTTAGCTATGGCGTTAACGTATAAAAAGCAATTTAGTAGTAGCGTTACAGACGGAACTACAGGGAAAATATTGTTTAACTAAGAAGTAGTAATCGCTTATAAGCTTTAGTTGTATTCTGATCTCCATTCGCGGTCGGTGGTTGATATAACTAAATATGTCTAACTCGTGTCTTTTTAACTATGTCATGCTAGTGCGTTTTGGTGAGACTGCACTTTCCTATTTGATAGTGGATTCCTTCCTTGTTTTTTTCTCTTTCAACCTCGAACGCGTTAACCCTTCTAACACCTCACAGAATATTAAAAAAGACAAACAAACAATTGGGCAACAGAAACAAAACCCTGGAGAAATATTGCTTAACTAAGTAGTCATCGCAACGTTAGTGTATGGATTATTTGAGACAGAGACAGTTCAGTTTCTGTAGATGTAAATTCGTTGAATTCAAGTGTTTATAAAAAGTGCTTAATAATATTTAGAGTTTGTCTTAAGTATAATTTTTTATTTAAACTAACATTATTGGTTACATATGTGCATACATGTTTCAGTTGTACTCTTCACAGAGAGTCAACCTCTTTAGACTAAAGAAGATAGAGAATTGAGATGGATTTGGAAAACTTACTCTTTAAATAAATCATTTAGGGGATGAGCTATTTTTATATAATATAGTATCGGATTACATACTTTACTTTGTTAACTTATTCAATTAGTTTCTATCTTTTTTATGATTTTTATTACCTGCCTTCTTATTTTTCCCCTTTTCTATTGTGTTATTACCTACTTAGCCTGTATTTCATTCTTCTCTATTTAACACCTCAAAGTTTTAAACTATTTACAAACATATTAAATCATAAATATCTGATCTTTATATAAAATACACACGTGTGCACAAATTAATAGATACACAAGTGCATATATATATATATATATATATATATATATATATATATATATATATATATACATATACATATATCAAAAATAAAATATAAAAAATAAAAAATAAAGGACACAAATATATACGCAAATATCCATACACGGATATATACATATATACACATATATTCCTTTTCAAGCATATATATATCTGGTCACTATATAAAATACACACGTGCGCACACATTAATAGATACACTAGTACATACATATACACATATATACATATATATATATAAATATATGTATACATACATATATAAAAAAACATATATATACTCATATATCCATACGCAGATATACACATATATACACATATATACATTTTCAAGCATAAATATCAGGTTTTAATATAAAATACATACGTGAACACGAATTAAATGATACACAAGTACACACATAAAATATATAAACATATATATATATATATATATATATATATATATATATATATATATATATATATATATATATATACAAAAAATAACAAACACAACTATATACATATATATATGCACGGATATACACATATATACACATATAACCATATGCATCTGTTTTCATAACATACCTACTCACAAATATACATAAACATGCTCGTACAGTGCATATATAATTAGACCCAGATGCATATAAATATGTCCATTACCCTACGCATACGTACACACGAAATAAATATAAAAATAAAAATATACAACTTTTACACCAGTATAAACATATAAGATATTAGTTCAAGTATCAATATACATACGTACGCATATATCTGGATACACATATACACATGTATACATATATACATACACGCATATGCACACATATATATATACACAAACATACACGCATGTATACATATATACACATACGCATATACACACACACATATATATATATACACAAACATAACATATAAACACACAACCATACCAATACATGAACACATACACATATATACGTACACATACATCACTACACACACATATATATATATACACACATATATATATATATATAGGTACCGTTATTTATATACATATAAAAAACATACATGTATATATATATATACACCATTACAGATACATGTACAGATATATACACATAGGACATAAATATACATAAAATCTTTATATATACACGCAGACAACATACACACACACACGTGTATACATACAGTTGTATGCATGCACACAACTACGTACACATGTAGACAAAATCGATATTTCTATAATTAAAACTAAAGTACTTATATCATTTATTATTGCTTCTGTCTATCTCAGATCAATTTGCTTACAGTTATACCTGCTCTAGTATCAACACAAGTAACTTACAAGATAAGTACCATAAAGACAAGCAAACTAAATAAATATAGTGTATTTAATTACAATAGTTAATTATATATATATAAACAAGTGATAACTATGAGGAAGTGCCAAAATCATATTGTTATAGGGTGATGTGTAGTGATTTTAGATTATATAGATTACTTAAGTTCAAAATATAAAGACATCATTATTTTAAATTAAAAAATAATAATGATAAAAGTAAAAAAAATAAAATCATAAAAAATTAAATATAAAATAAAAAAAGAAAAAAAGAAAAAAGGAAAAAAAATGAAAAATGAAAAAGAATAAAAATGGAGTATGTCTTATACTAACAATGAAGTAACAGTCAATAAAGTGATAGTAGTCATACGTAATCTAGAGTGTTTCTGGAAATGTTTGCAGTTTAACTCGTTTCATGTCTATCTTTAAATTTTACAATTTCAAGTTTCTCACCTAGGCATAAGAAACAGGGTGAGGTGTGTTAACTACGTGTTTTTGCTTTTCTTATTATTCTCTAGCTAATTATTGTGTTTTTCTCGTCTATCAATTTCCAGAAGAATCGGGACAGCAAAGTGTTACTGTATTTTTTTATTTATAAAAGATAGTTTATGCATGTAATACCTACCCATAAAACTTCTAGCTGTGCTTCCTATAAATAACTTATTATCGTCTGGATTTTCAGCAGTGTAGATTTTAGCACAATATATTACTGATGCGGTGACGCAATATTTTGTAGGGGACATTCATCCTGTCTCTGACAGTTACAATTGTTAGTGGTTGGATTACTTTCAATGTCACTATTTGTATCATTCCTTTTAAGTATTTTATTGTTGTCTATTTTAATTATTCTTTCTATGTTATCTGTGCGACTATAACTTAGTTTTAATGTATTCTTATTAAATAGCTTATGGAGTGGGTTCCCAGGTGGGAAGTGTTTGTTTATATGTTGTAGAAATTTGTTACCATTGTTTTGTTTTTAACATCATATTAAAGGGGGTGTAAACCAGATTATTTTCCTGCCTCGATTTCTAGGGTTGTTATTATTTGTAGTTATATTTTTATATTTTATATCAGTATTTACGTACCCGCTATTTTTTTAAGGCAGTGTTGTAAATATATTTATAGTTGTTAAACGTTGTCTTGTCTGATGTGCTATTTACTAATTCTACTTTCTATTGACTTGGGTATGTGTTTAATTATTGAAGGAGGGTGGTTTGATTCTGGATGTACGTGTATGGGGCTACAATTTTCTTTAATAGAGTGTTTATATTTGTTATCAGTTAGGTTAAATGTAACGTTAAAGAAGTTAACTTGTTTGACATTGCCTTTTATTTCAACCTTAAGCCCTAGTTTATTCCTTTCTTTATGAATTATCTTATCTTGTTGCATTTCGCACTAGTAGATTTCCTGACTACTATTAGATCGTCATCTCTATATAAACCTATAACTTCTACACCTATGTTATTATTCATGGTAATATTTCTTAATATATATAGGCCAACTAGATTAGATGCCTCTGCGGAGTCTAGCGATCCCAGAGAAACATCGAAAGATCCGTTTTCTCTGTTTTTACTCCATTGCTCACCGTCGCTAATGAGAACTGCTGTGCGGCAGCTTTGTATAACATTGATATCCTTTTCCGAGATATCTGTGGAATTCTTTGCAAACTCAATTGCATGGCGAAAATGATTTTAGTAATAGATGGATAATATTCCATGATGTCGAATTGGATAATGGTACATCTAATTTTGCCGTTAATCTCTGAGAACAAATTTATAGTATCCATCGTGTTAATCCATTGATTTAGTTTGTATTTATGTTTGATTTTTAGATTGATTCCTTCTAGAATTCTTTTACGAATCCTACGAATTTCTGGTCTGTTATTCTCACAGCGTTTCGGCCGATGTAACTTTCGACCTTCTTCAGGTGTTTATTTTACTTATTTAATATTATGTTATAAATTTTTTTAGATGAAGATTGATAATTTGGATTATTTGGATTATTCGAACTATTGTTCTCATCTTGGATTTTATTCTCACAGCGTTTCGGCCGATGTAACCTCCGACCTTCTTCAGGTGTTTCTTTTACTTATTTGATATTATGTTATTACTTTTTGAGATGAGGAATGATAATTTGTATTATTTGGATTATTCCAACTATTATTCTCATATTGGGTGTCATTCTCACAGCGTTTTTTAAGGTGCGTCTGGTCGAATCTGTTAATCTGTACGGAATTTTAAACGATGATAGCTTGTTCTCGTCAGTTATGGCCAGGTTAAATCTTAAATAATTCGTGATTGTATTCTTTAGTACTAAGGTGTGAACCGTTGACCTTCAGAAGGATGTCACTTAAAACTGATTTAACTTAGCACTTATCCGTTGCGCCGCAGGTCCTTAAAGAACTAGGTATTAATATCATATTAAGATTCTTTTAAAACGTCTGTATAGCTTAGAGTTAATGGTCAGTCGTAAATGTAATCAGATTTTATTTCACCTTCCTTGCACCGTAGCAAAGTTACACATGACGGCAGTTCATAGTGGGAAACTCAGCTCCCTTAAAAGAAGGGCACTTGGATTATTGTAAAATTGGCGGTAATATGACCCGTCAGAATTCCTCGGTGGGAGTCGCCCCGGTATATACTTCCCTTTCCTCCACTGAGAGATGTGGCACAATGACGGTAGGTATAGAGGATAATCCAGCGAACAAAATATGGCTTAGCAGTTCCATCAGTATTTTACGGTGAGGGCGCCTCAGGCAGTTAGCTATAAACTAATGTATTCCTAAAGTGAGAAGGTTAGGCCTGGAAGAGTGTACCTTCTATACTTGAACAGAAACAATACAACAGGCCGACAGAAAATGGTCACCGGCGTCGCAATGACTCGGTATGCTTGGTGTAAGAAAGGATGCCCTTCATAAGTCAACCCCTGGTCGTATGACCTCCTAACACAAACCAGAATAATACTTAACTCCGATCCAAGGTTGCGACCTCTCTGTCAGGTATTTTTCGGTAAGTATGCAACTAACACCACAAAAAACGAAACATAAAGAAATGAAAGAACACACGAATAAATAAATAAATATCAGAGCTTTATGATTTGGAGATCTTTTGGGAAATTGATAGCGTACTTATGATATATTGTGAAAGAATTTAGACTCGTTTAGAATAACAGAATCAAAGAATGAAGGAAATTCGAGTCGGAGTCAAATGGGGAATTAGGCCTTTTTATTTTACCCCAGTGACAAGAATGTCTTGGGTAAATCCATCCAGTCAGCCTGGCCTCTCAGCGTAAGCTTTTTTAAAGTGGTTGGTTGACGGAGAAAGATTAATAGATGTTTCTTCCAGTGAGAACAAAACAAGAAGGAGGGGCCGTGGCTATAAAGGTTGGGAAATATGAGAATGAAAATAAGATGGCGGACGGCAAAGAATGTAACGTGAAGGTGAATGTTTTTGAGGATGCTGAGATGAAGTAGAATTGTACAAGAGGGGGAATAGAGATGGAGAAGAGGGGGAGGGAATGAAGAGAGAATTGATGAAATATAAACAGAAAGAAAGAAAGAAGGAAGGGAAATATGAAAAAAAAGAAAGAAAAGAGGGAGAATAGATATGAAGAAGGGGGGGAGGGAATGAAGAGAAAATTGATGAGATATTAACAGAAAGAAAAAAAAGGGAAATATGACAAAAAAGAAAGAAAAGAGGGAGAATAGATATGAAGAAGAGGGGGAGGGAATGAAGAGAGAATTGATGAGATATTAACAGAAAGAAAGAAAGAAGAGAAATATGATAAAAGAAAAGAGAGTGAATGGTAGATATAAAGAAAGAGAAAAGAAGTGAAAGTAATAAGGAGAAAAATAAAGAAAGATTCTAATTGAAATAAAGAAAAATAGAAATAATTAAAGAAAGAAAGAAGAATATTGAAAGAAAAAATGAAAGAAAGAAAAAAGGAAGAATAATAAACAAAGAAAGATGGAGGGAAAGGTTGAAAGAAATAAACGAAAAAAGATGAAATAAAAAATGAAACACATAAGAAAAGGAATGAAACTAAGAAAATAAAGAAAGGAAGGAATGTACACAAAATAGAGAAAAGAACATTAATGAGAAAAGATAGAAAGAAGGAACAGAAAAGAAAAAAAGGAAAGAAAGTGCAAAGATAAAAATGTAGCATAAAAAAGAAGGGGTCAGAGCCTTTAGTTCGGGAAGTACGGGACGGAGTCGGATAGTATCGGAACGAGATACAGTCGCATGGTATGGGAATGGGGTGGAGTTTGATTGTATAGGTAAGAATCTTAGTAAGAGGAAAAGGAGTCAGATTGTATAAGGAGTAAGAATGGTTTGGAAAGGAATCGAATGGTAGACGAAGGAGTTCCAGCTGAATGTAGTGGAAGAAGTCTGAGCCGAATGTAGTGGAAGGAATGAGAGTCGGATGGTATTGGAAGGAATTCTCGTCAGATGGAATAAGAATGAGTCCGATACGAATAGCATAAAAAGGAGTCTGAGTCAGGTTGTATGAGAAGGAGTAAAAGTTAAGTGGTATAGGAAGGAGTCCAAGTTTGATTGTATGGGAAGAATTCGAATGGTCTGGGAATGAGTCCGGATTGGAAGGTATGTGGAGGAATCCAGGTCAGATTCTATGGGAATGAGCGAGAGTCATATGGTATGGGAAGGAGTCCCGGAAGGAATTTGATGGTATGGGATGGAGTCTGATGGTACGGTAAGTACTCGGAATGTATGATATGGAAAGCGTCGGGTGGTATTGGAAGGAGTCGAGGTCGTATGGAAATGAGTCAGATGGTATAAAAAGGAGTTGATGGCATGGGAATGAGTCCGATGACAATGGAAGGAGTTAGAGTCGGATGGTATGGGAAGGAGTCGGGTGGTATCGGAAAGGGGTGAATGGCATAGGAAGGAGTCCGAGTCGGATCGTATTTGAAGGAGACGAACGTTTGAGAAGGATGCAATAAATTAAGAATCCTGGATAAAAGGAGTCTACAGTTACAGTGTTACTTTCGGTAACTGATATATAGTAAATATCTTCGGGCAATGTGAAGTAGATGGCGTAGGAGAAACAGTAAGGAATTTCAAGGAAACATTTTTTCATCATGTTCGGGATCAAAAATTGTAAGATTTCAGTATTACTTTTGGTAATGGGTATATAGTAAATATCCTTGGACTACTGACTTCATCAACATTGCGTATCTTCTTAATATCGTTAAATGGAGTCGGGTGACAAGAGATTAGGAATTGGTCCGGACTATTTGTCCTACTCGGTGTTGTCTAAGATAAAAATGTGTAAGATTACAGTATTACTTTTGGTAACTGGTATATATTAACTCCCTTCGGACTGTTGACTCCATTAACATTGCGTACCTTCTTATTATGTTGAAAATGAGAGGAGCAAGAAATTACACATTGAGTATTAAAATAAGAGAAAGGAATTGGCTGGGCAAAGGAGAAAGAGAGGGTTAGGGAGAGGGATGGGAAAATGGGGGAGAGGGAAAGAATGAAAGATAAACAGACGACTAGAGAGAGAGAGGGACAGATAGAAGGTTTGTTATAAAGATTTACACATACGGCTGAATTTCTTCTATTCTTGTTTGTTTATCGCCCTGGGCAACGCCGGGTATACCTGCTAGTTAAACAATAAAAGAACAAACTTAGCCTTTAAATAGAAGCTTATTTTAATTGAAAGCAAAAAGGAATGGCGATATAACATTATGTAAAACATAATGGTGGGGGTGATAGCGTGTTGAAATGCTATATTTTTGTAGGGTTAGATTCGCAATGAAAAATGGCGTTTATCGCTTTGTACATTCGTATTTCTCACATATTTTGTGAAACCCTGAATGATTGGATATATGTAATCTCTTAATATTAGACACTAAAGACAATCTATGTCTGTCTCTTCCCGAATAATTAACCGGAGATAAATAGATAAAGAATATGCAATGTGAGAACAAACGTTTATTATTGGTAATTAACAATAAAAGTAGGGTCTGTCACCCTGCTAGAAATAATTTAGTCACTTCGTCTCGTGAGAGGGGCACCACCACCACCATCATCATCATCATCATCATCTGAAAACCCCAGAAGAATGTATGCGGTATGTGACACTATTTTGATATTTTAACCATTCCCAACAGATATTAAAATGGTGGTAAACATGTGAATTTTTTTAGTTTTTTAAAATACTTTTGGTTTGTTATCATTAATACAATTAAGAGGTGACGTCAGCTAACTGGTTCACGACACAGACTGACGACCTGGGTGCCTCAAGTTCGAATCCAGTTCATTCCACAGAAACACTTTCACTTAGGATGTTGGCAACCTTCACGTGCTCCCTCCCGTAAGTATCCGATGTCTCTCCCGGTAGAAAAAGATCGGGGAAACCAATCGAAATCGAAATGAATAAATAAATAATTAATAAAATGTATTTAATAGTTCATTTCTTCATGAATTGTATTTAATTCCTTAGAAAGTTTCAAAGTTGATGTGTTTTCGTCAACATGCTTTGTCATACTTACTTTAACAATAAAGACTAACTTTTAGAATGTATGAGAAAGTTTTTAAAAATGTGTGCGAAAATATTTTTTAATTTCTCTTTAGAAATAGTAGATCCTTTGATCTTTTCGGCCATGGTTTCATCCTCTGTATAGAGAGCACGAACACACCCGAAGACGCATATACTATACACTGAACAACGCATATGCCATACACTGAACAACTCATATGCCATACACTGAACAACTCATATGCCATACACTGGACAACGCATATACCATACACTGAATAAGGCAGATGAAGCTAGGGTGGAAGCACTTGATATATACAAAACCTTTGACAGGGTCCGCATGAAGGGCTTCTCACAAAAATCAATTCAATAGTATTACTGGACGAATAGTTATGATAATTAGATTTTTCCTAACCAGAAGAAATGTCTATGTTGTTCTCGATGGCCGTGTATATAAACACCATTATATAAATACAGGTGTATCCCCAGGGATAGATCCTCGAACCTTTATTGTTCCTGATTTTAATAAACGACCTCCATGATGACATTGTGCATGAGATAGGTATATTTTCTTACGACACCACGCTCTACTCTCGTCATGTCGACAAAACGGACGCGCACATATCCGAGCCAGTGGCTTAATCCTTAGAAAATGACATCCAGTCTGTAATGGAATGGGGTCATAAATGGATGGTAACATTTAATGCTGTTAAAACAAAGATATTGTCTCTTAACAGCTACAAAAAACGTATTGAACCACCGGTTGCCTTGGAAAATAACACGCTACCTGAGAGTGCAACGTTCAAACTCCTGGGCCTAACATTAACAGGTGGGAGGAATTGGAACAAATACATAGAACGCATTGCCAAGTCTGCTGCAAGGACGTGTGCTTTCTCTACCGTTCTCTGGAACTCTTCACACTTGACAGTATCCTATACGTCTACAAAGCCACCATCCGCCAATGCATGGAGTATGGTTTTCACATCTGGAATGGAACACCATCTACAAGTCTCTTCCTCTTAGACAACGTCAAAAAAGAGTATATAATCTAATAGGTCCTTACCTATCCTCCGAGATCCAGTCCCTGTCCCATCGCTTCTATGCTGCAACCTTTTTACAACTACTTGAATGGAATGTGCTCCAAAGAACTTTCTGCCCTGGTGACTTTCGACGTATTAGAAAATTAGCTAAGTCTTATCCATTCACTGTGGAGATCCAACGATGCTGCTCCCGCTTTCCCCCAACTGTACACTCAGAAATAAAAACAAATGTGAACAAGCATCTGTAAAGCTGAGAATATAGGATGAACCCCACAAATTTCACTCTAATTATGATTATCCCTCTTGCGTCTACAGTGGCAGTATGTCTTGTTTGGTATGAATTTTGTTCAAATAAATGGTCGGATTAGGCATTTACGATTCTAACATATTTTAAAGATATTTGGTACTAGATAAACATTAACAATTACACATAAATTATAGAAATCTGGCGCTTAATGACTAATAATTTTCCTCACGTTCCATCACACTAAACATTTCAAATAAAGTGAGTGTTTTGGGCACTTTGCACGGCCATAGGGTTCTATCGGTTGTACTTTTCGCCAATAATTCGTTTTCCAAAGTATTTTATGTTGGTTCTAATACATTCATTTTTTATGCATTACTCTGAAAAGATTACCAGAATTGAATTCGTTGTTAAAACAACTAATTGAGACCATCCCTCTCCATCCTGACAACATTGCTAACCAAACGAAGTTGACGTTTAATAATCAAAACTTCCATTATGATTTTGTTTGTTGACACGAGTAACTTAGCGGCAACATGTTCTAACCGTAACCCTAACTGAGTGGTCATACGTTCTTTTCAATAGACACTAAAGATTTTCATCAGATCGGACCGGTTAAAATTTTCAACGATATACAGAACACATGTTTCACAGATAAGCAGCAAAGTTGAAATGAGAACAGCTTCGTATACACGCACTTTGTCTTCACGTAGGATCCGCTGTTTTGATGAGTTTTCCACAGCAAAAGTATAATGTTAACATTCTTCTGTGTTATACATTATAAAACCTGGTAATATATATATAGTAAGCTATGTTAATATATTTATGACAATTAAGCTACACAGAGGCTCCCGCGTACCATCCCCGGGAGGAATCTTCAGGCTAAAATGCCTGACGATTCCCCCCGGGGATGAAACGCGGGAGCCTCTGTGTAGCTTAATTGCCATAAATATATTTTCATAGCTTACTACCTAGCTCTACTTACGTATCGAGTAAATACTGAAAATTGTTGAAGTAAATACTGAAAATTGATACATAAAAAAGTATAGCTCCTTATTAAATGTTATGTGGATACATGAAATACTAATATATATATATATATATATATATATATTGGGTTTATATATTTCTAGAGCCAGATTTTCTTCCTCTTTTACTTAGTTGCCTACCTGGTACGAAATATATATGTATATATTAGCATGTGTAACAACTGAGGATGGGTGCTAGTTAAGCCGAACTAAAGAGCTGAGATATAGCGAAACAATCTTTTTCTGGACGACTATATAAGCCCTCTATATTGGGTTTAGCATTGTTGTTTAATCATATCGCCTGCTGTTTCTTAGAGTAATGCAAAGCTCTTTGTATCATTACATAAATAAATAAACAAACAAATAAGTTTTAAAAAATAAACTTAACTAAAAACTAACAATTTACTAACTAAAACCTAAAATAGAAATACAAGAAACCGCGTGTTAAAATAAGTTTATCCATTATATTGATACAACAAAGAAACAGGATATAGACCACTCTATATAAAACAGAACAATATAACAGAATATAGGAAGTAAATCGTACCAGACCTTTGTTCGTGGGAAGCCCAACAATGTGCTAAGAGAGCAAGAAAGAATCTGATTGGTTAACTAGCTAGCCATGTATATAAAAAGACCCGGCAAAACTATGTCCATGCATTTTAGCCTGAAGATCCCTCTGACGATCAAACGGTGGAGCCTCTGCGTAGCTTAATCACCATAAATGTATTTTCATAGCTTACTATATATATATATATATATATATATATATATATATATATATATATATATAACACTCACGTCAGAGTTCAAACCTTATTTGCGTATGTTTAGTATTAATATCCATTTTGACTTCTGTTGTTTACGTACATATGTGAATTGGAATTTAGTGTACTTAGCAGTAATAACAACATAAAAGACGTGTATATTACGTCGCGTTATTATTGTGAAAGTCTTCTAATTTTCATCAAGTTAAAGAGGATATCTTATAACTAGACTTGTTCAGCGTGAAGCTATTTTAAATACCGTTACACGTCTTTCATATGTGCATCGGGCGATACATTTGTTAGTATAAGATAACAATTATGTATAATAAAGAATAATAATAGCCTCGTCTTGATTTACACGAAGCCATAACGGCGAACATTTTCTTTCTGTGTTATAGAATTATAAACACAATAATGACGTTCGTACCAACTTTCAATGCACTCCTTCCCCATTATTATTCCATTAAACGATTTCTTTACTCACGTTTTTATTTCTTTCGGGCTCTGGTTCATGCCTCGTACCTAAATCTGCCGGTCGCACTCAACTCATCGAAGCCCCTGCTCGCTTATTGTCGTTGCTACACGCTCGACACATAGTGTACATATTTCACGGACTGCGACGTTCAGACACGCGAAAATTGAGTTCGTTGTATTTGCAAAGTCATTATGCAGTTTCAAAATAGAAAAAATGATGAGAAGGGAACGAATGGAATGTCAATTAATGCGAGGACGGTCACCTATTAAAGGATCCAATTGTCATTACAAGCGCCTAGTATATATATATATATATATATATATATATATATATATATATGTGTGTGTGTGTGTGTGTATGTTTGAAAAATGAGACAAACGGAAAACAGGTTAGAATGCAAGAGACACACAAAAACAAGAGATTTGATTATTAACGAACGTCTTCAGAATAAGTAAAGATTTGGAAACAATTTTATTTTGAAGACACACACATACAATTATGTATGCATGCTTATATATATCTTCAATTTTATGTGTGTTTATCCTGGCTAGTTTCTCTGTCTTCTTCCCTCTTATCGCCTTTACCCCCTACGTCTACCGCCTCCCCTATACTAGCTCAGTAGGTGCGAGCATTAAAAAGAAAAGAAAATAAATAAAAATATAAACAAAGAATAAGAAATTAAGAAGAATATGTCACCTACTTGTCAAATTATATTTGAATGTAGCTAAAAGTCTTATTATATGGTCCAATCGGACCATCTTTTCCTTCTCCCATGTGTGTGCCTTCAAAATTAAATTGTTTCCAAATCTTCACTTTTTCTGAAGACGTTCGTTAATACGAACGAAACCGGTCAAATCTCTTTTGTTTGTTTTTCTCCTGCATTTTAACCTGTTTTCCGTTTGTCTCTTTTTTCAAACATTTTGTCCACCACGGCATTTCATTTTCATGACTTATGACTTTTCATGACTTATCGAAACCGATATTTTTTTTATTTATTAACTTTCATTTTTTTATAGTTTATAGTAATACAAATATTTCGATAATAGACTTGGCCTTTTCAATGTTTCTGCATATCCTGATCTTATCGGATTCGGATTTCCCGGCTTCTGCTGGTGCAACCGGGTATACGGGCGGTGTTGTTGTTTCCTCCACTTTCAAATATGAAATCGTGAATGCACACGAGATAGGTATAACATTTTTTAAAGTTCATTTTTTTTTCTAAGCATCGAATTGAAAAAAAAAATGAACTTTAAAAATGTACTACCTATCTCGTGACTCAAAAAAACGATTTATTCCAAGTGTATATAGGTAATAGATTTGAAGAGGACAACGGTGTAGCTCTCAGCGAAGCAATATTCTAGCACCGTGTTCCAGAGATGAGTATTTCTTAGAGAAACTCAGATTTTTCCTGTGATTTACCTTAAATGGAGAACTCAAATAATGTATTAACGCAATTTCTGTTAGCGACGAATGCATTGATAGATCAGTCATGTTTATCACGTGTTTCTACACCATTTACAGCTCTGCTTCATATACCTAACCGTACATTTGTACTGTGTTTAAGATTACAAATTCGCAGTGGGACATTTCTATTTTGAATGAGTGGCTAAATGGTTAATGACACGGACTGAAACCCCGGGGGTGCCACATTCGAATCCAGTTTGTTTCACAGAAACACTTTTATTTAATATGTGGAAAACATTCGCATTGCCCCTACCGTATGTAACCGATGTATTTCTAGACAGGATTTTAACTAGAAATATATCGGAGAAACCAATGCCAACAATATAATCATCTAATCCATACGAAATGAATGAATGACTGAGGTCAAAATAAGAACGCAGACAGACAACATGCAGAAAGGCGAAGAAGAAAGAAAAAGACAGGATGGGGTTGTCAGAAACTCTCTGTAGTAGTACACCGGTGAAGAGGAAATAATGTATCGTCTGAAACGTCTATTATCTTTTCTATTGTTACGTACAATGTAAAAAGATGACAATAATCACAATCACATTCATGTTTCATGCAAATTATGCCGAATTAGTTTACGTTATATGTTAGCCTCAATATCTTTGTAGCATAACCATATATTTACACTACCATATATTTTCAATTATCATTTAAACATGTCAGCTTTTCATGGA
>OY744530.1:5002200-5082200 GCA_963556195.1 Sepiola atlantica
ATAATAATAATAATAATAATAATAATAATAATAATAATAATAATAATAATAATAATAATAATAATAATAATAATAATAATAATAATAATAATAATAATAATAATAATAATAATAATAATAATAATAATAATAATAATAATAATAATAATAATAATAATAATAATAATAATAATAATAATAATAATAATAATAATAATAATAATAATAATAATAATAATAATAATAATAATAATAATAATAATAATAATAATAATAATAATAATAATAATAATAATAATAATAATAATAATAATAATAATAATAATAATAATAATAATAATAATAATAATAATAATAATAATAATAATAATAATAATAATAATAATAATAATAATAATAATAATAATAATAATAATAATAATAATAATAATAATAATAATAATAATAATAATAATAATAATAATAATAATAATAATAATAATAATAATAATAATAATAATAATAATAATAATAATAATAATAATAATAATAATAATAATAATAATAATAATAATAATAATAATAATAATAATAATAATAATAATAATAATAATAATAATAATAATAATAATAATAATAATAATAATAATAATAATAATAATAATAATAATAATAATAATAATAATAATAATAATAATAATAATAATAATAATAATAATAATAATAATAATAATAATAATAATAATAATAATAATAATAATAATAATAATAATAATAATAATAATAATAATAATAATAATAATAATAATAATAATAATAATAATAATAATAATAATAATAATAATAATAATAATAATAATAATAATAATAATAATAATAATAATAATAATAATAATAATAATAATAATAATAATAATAATAATAATAATAATAATAATAATAATAATAATAATAATAATAATAATAATAATAATAATAATAATAATAATAATAATAATAATAATAATAATAATAATAATAATAATAATAATAATAATAATAATAATAATAATAATAATAATAATAATAATAATAATAATAATAATAATAATAATAATAATAATAATAATAATAATAATAATAATAATAATAATAATAATAATAATAATAATAATAATAATAATAATAATAATAATAATAATAATAATAATAATAATAATAATAATAATAATAATAATAATAATAATAATAATAATAATAATAATAATAATAATAATAATAATAATAATAATAATAATAATAATAATAATAATAATAATAATAATAATAATAATAATAATAATAATAATAATAATAATAATAATAATAATAATAATAATAATAATAATAATAATAATAATAATAATAATAATAATAATAATAATAATAATAATAATAATAATAATAATAATAATAATAATAATAATAATAATAATAATAATAATAATAATAATAATAATAATAATAATAATAATAATAATAATAATAATAATAATAATAATAATAATAATAATAATAATAATAATAATAATAATAATAATAATAATAATAATAATAATAATAATAATAATAATAATAATAATAATAATAATAATAATAATAATAATAATAATAATAATAATAATAATAATAATAATAATAATAATAATAATAATAATAATAATAATAATAATAATAATAATAATAATAATAATAATAATAATAATAATAATAATAATAATAATAATAATAATAATAATAATAATAATAATAATAATAATAATAATAATAATAATAATAATAATAATAATAATAATAATAATAATAATAATAATAATAATAATAATAATAATAATAATAATAATAATAATAATAATAATAATAATAATAATAATAATAATAATAATAATAATAATAATAATAATAATAATAATAATAATAATAATAATAATAATAATAATAATAATAATAATAATAATAATAATAATAATAATAATAATAATAATAATAATAATAATAATAATAATAATAATAATAATAATAATAATAATAATAATAATAATAATAATAATAATAATAATAATAATAATGGATGAAATACCGGAACCACCCCAGATAACATTAATAATAATAATAAAAAAAGAAGAAAAAATTAAAAAAAGGAATGAAACATATTCGTAATAACAATATTTTAGCCTAACAATTAGAAATAACTAATTAATAAGCGACGTAAACAACAAATGAACTGAATTACTTCCCTTTTATTGTTGTCCTTAGCGTCACACGAATCACTACTGAATTATTGAATGAATTTATAAAATATACATATTTAAAAAATACAATAAAATAAACAAATAAACCAAATATTAATATACACAATAATTTAAAACGAACAGATAATGCAATCTTTAATGACAGTATTAACCGACATATTAATATAAACGAATAGACTTTGTTTAAAAAAAAAATTAGATTAGAATTTAAAATTTAACGACAAAAAAGGAAATATTCTAAAAAGTAAAAAAAAGAAGTTTAATAAAGTAAATAGATGAATAAATAAATTAGATAAAAAAATAGATAAATAAAATATTAATAAAAAATAAATAAATAAATAATAATTTTAAAAAAAAGTTTATTTTATTTTTGAATCTGGTTTGGAATTTAAAATTTAACCGGTATTTTCTGCGAGACTGAATTATACGGCCACCTTCATATGCACGCTTGAACTTGAAGAAGAAGAGTTCTCGTAATATTAAAATTTAAAAAAATATATCATACGGAATTTCCACCAGACCATCTTGATACAGGTATTACATAACATTGTAACATTGTGTAGATAGACAGATATATATGCGTTTGTGAAAGGAAAAGAATAGTAATAATAAATAAATAAATATATATATATATATATATATATATGTGTGTGTGTGTGTGTGTGTGTGTATGTACACATTGTATTAAGGGTGAAACTATTTCATTTGTTCCACCATTATATGTCTTGCTTGCTCCAACTTGTGTCTATCCGACACACCTCTGCATTGTATTGCCTTCTAAGTTTCACATTTCTCTCTCTCTCTCTCTCTCTATATATATATATATATATATATATATATATATATATATATATATATGATAGCGCAGGAGTAGAGGTACCTACTGTCAGCTCGACATGTGAGTTTCAATCCCGGCTTGCGGCACTAACTGGTCTAGCCGCACTGAAGAGATGTGATACAGCGAAACAGTATGTATGTTGACTATATAAAGCTAACTTTCTTGAGTAGAGCTTATTTGTAAGGATATCCCTAACTGCCATTAGCTTTAAGTCATTGCTTATTGGGTAAAAAATAAATCGAGCTCCTGGCACTTGACAATGTTTGCATTGAGATATCACTTACATGCAGTCAGTGTCATATGATAGCGCAGGGTAGAGGTGCCGACTGTCAGCTCGACGGTTGAGTTTCAATCCCGGCTAGAGGCACTAACTGGTCTAGCCGCACTGAAGAATTGTGATACAGTCTGAATGTGGATGACTATATATCTATATCTATCTATCTCTCTATATATATATAGTTAATTAGGTTTTAATATATATATATATATATATATATATATATTGTTAATTGGATGTGATGGATATGTTTATATTAGGATAAGTTACACTTATCTTTTATTATTGCTCTAAAGCACAATCTTTATGTGTGCAAGGTGTGCTGTATTGATTAGGCTCGATTCCGATTTTCAGAAATTGATTTTCATGTGTGTGTGTGTGTGTGTGTGTGTATGTGTGTGTGTTGTGTGTATGTGTGGGTGGGTGTGTGTGTGTGTGTGTTCGCGCGCGTGTTATATAAAAATATAGTGAAATGCTTCCTGGCCCTAATTGCAAGTTTCTCCGCCCAGTAAACAGATGTCTCTACCGTGTTAATTCGTGAGGAAAGCTTTGCGATTTTACTATCTCTTTCTCTTCCGGCTGGTGTACACCTCTTTGTTTAAAACCACCTGTTATCGAACCGAGTATGTTCTTTTTGTCGTTTTATTAGGGAAAACTTATTACTTTAAAACTCCCTTGTTCACACCCCTCATAAAATAGAAAAAAAAACAACCTCAAAAACGAAGTAGATATATTGATCCAATTATTTCACGATTAAACAGCCAACAATGTTTCTTTCTTAAAGTGGTAAAAAGTAACCTTTCATTTTTACCTGATGAAAGAGATCTTAAAATATTTTTAAAATATACGCCCATTCGACCGCTGGGTTGTATGTATAAATGTTTCTTATGTTTCCCATGGTTTATTTGAGGTTATTATTGGTAGCATTTATCACTATATTAAACTAATCTAATCAAGTTTATGAAATTTGTTTCACATAATCCCTCAACTATTTGCAAAATCGCAATGTTTAATATACTAGAAGGAAGTCTTGTGTTACACAGTGATGAATGACCACTCTGTTGCATAGATATAGTCATTTTATTATCATCTTTATTTACGTTATTCATTTATGTATGTCTCCATGTTTCTTTACTCCTCTTTTTATTTGTCATCTTTATTTAACTTATTCATTTACGTATGTCTCCAGCTTTCTTTAATCTCCTTTTTTTATTATTGTATCTTTATTTACGTTATATATTTATGTATGTCTCCATCTTACTTTAATTCCCCTTTTTTTCTTTTCATCTTTATTTACCTTATTTATTTATGTATGTCTCCATCTTACTTTTATTCCTCTCTTTTTCGTTTTTATCTTTATTTACCTTATTTATTTATGTATGTCTCCATCTTACTTTTATTCCTCTCTTTTTCCTTTTCATCTTTATTTACCTTATTTATTTATGTATGTTTCCATCTTACTTTTATTCCTCTCTTTTTTACTTTTCATCTTTCTTTACCTTATTTATTTATGTATGTCTCCATCTTACTTTTATTCCTCTCTTTTTCGTTTTCATCTTTATTTACGTTATTTATTTATGTATGTCTCCATCTTACTTTTATTCCTCTCTTTTTTCCTTTTCATCTTTCTTTACCTTATTTATTCATGTATGTCTTCATCATACTTTTATTTCTCTCTTTTTCCTTTTCATCTTTATTTTCCTTATTTATTTATGTATAACTCCATCTTACTTTAAACCACTAGTTTTTCTTTTTCATCTTTATTTTCGTCATTTATTTATATAATTTACTTACCCTTTTTTCTTACGCTACTGATGTTACTCCTCTTTTTTGACACCTCTTAACATATCCCTCCATTGTTTCGTTCCACATATCACTTCACAGCAATAGTACTCATCACCATCAATCTAAAATATTCAATGTGCAAATAAGCAAGTAAGTTTAATAGTTTTAGTATCATACTACACGACGTCGTTTATTCTATCCTCCTTTTTGACTATGTTCCTCTATTTGTCGTAACCCACTAAAACGGCTCGTCTAGATACAACAGGTCATGGGTCGTCTAGTCTATCTATAAAGTATCCAAAAGTTACCATTCACCCTTTATGACGTCATGTATTTTAGAGTACTTCTATATATATATATATATATATATATATATATATATATATATATATATATATATATATTTCTTTTTTGATTATAAAATGTGTTTATACACTCTTCCCTCTCATTCTTTCCCATTTTCTCTGCCCCTCTCTCTTTTCCCCCTCTCTATCGCATTATTTTCATCGCTCTTTTCTCCCCCTTTCTTTCCCCCCCCCTCTCTCACTTTCTCTCTCTCTCTCTCTCTTATATTTCTTTCTTTCTCCCTCTTTTAATGACGTCATATATCGTTAAGACAGCATCAATTGTAAACGGATACAGACCCATGCATCATTTTTACTGATATCAATAATCTTTTTGCCATCTATATTTGATTAAACCGATAGTGCCATCCTATTGTAAGGTCATCTAGTGTGCACGGTGACAAACACGCGTACAAAGAAGACCCCGCAATTTCATGAATATACCGAGAAACCCATCATCTTGATATGTCTAAATAAAACTTTATCACCCCTACTTACATCTCTCTATCTCTCTCTCTTTCTCTCTCTCTCTCTCTCTCTCTCTCTCTTGTATCTAGTTTGAAGTATTGTGTCATCATTTAATGACGTCATCAACTTTTCATAGTAGTCCTTTATGTCTTTTATGACGATCGTCTGTAACTAGAGTTAACGTGTTTTTGCATGCTAGAGCAAGCGAAATTTTCTTGGACCCTATGGCATGCAAAAACTGGCGGATGGTTGTCTCTCATCGGGCGTTTTCAGCTAACGTCCTCACCACTTATCAGTAATTATTTAATTTATCTCATTATTAATTGATTTAAATTTAACATACATAACACTACCGATACACATATGCTTATTGCCACTTCGATTGAGATGAAATGTATCTCTACAAACATTAAACTAGACGATTGTAGGCACGCATATCGATCAGTAGACCAGATTTACTGTTACGTTATTATTTTAATTACGTTAGTTTGACGAGATCAAGGGACTCCTTCCTGGAGCAAATAATTGATTTCCTTAAAGTTTGGATTTATATCCTAGGTTTTTTTTTTAAGATAGACGTTGTCCCTTTTATGACTGAACTCTGTATTTCGCTGCAGCTTGGGCTTCCAGGGATTGTGTCTAAATATTTTAATGTTCCTTTTCATTAGGCCTGTTACGCTTACCACAACCGGTATGATGTTGATTTCCTTCAGAGACCATGTTTCTTTTAAGTCATTCTTGGGATCCTGATATTTGGTGATCTTCTTGCGTTCGGCTCTATTGAGGCCATAGTAATTCGGGACAGTTACATCTATAATAAGAGCAGTCTTTTCAGGTTTGTTCCAGATGACAATGTCTGGCTTGATGGCTTTGTCTTTTATGTATCTGCCCGCCTATATGCTTTTATCATAGAACACTGTTTGATGTTATGGGTGACGGTCTATGTTCCCAGATGTTCGACGATTTGTCGACCTGCTTGTCTCCACAGATCTTCCAATGGAAGTATTTGCATACTTTGGTGTGGCAGACATTGTAGTGACCATCAGTTAGTGGGTTCTGGCATCCAGACATTAGGGGTACTCGGGATTTCAATTGCTAGGTAGCAAAATCTACACTGACCGTTTGTTTGAAGGCCAGCCATTTTTTTCACTAGTGTTACTGTAGATATAATACATTAAATAATTGGCTTTCGTTTTACATACCTATGCTCTTCTCCGTTTCTTGTTTTGTAATTGTTTGCTCTCATTAAATATGCTACTGAGTTGATCAGGCCTCGATAGACAGTTTCTGCCACATTAGAGACTGGTATATTCGAAATGTGACGCTTGCGCAACGTACGTCTCAATATAGAGTATTGTGTTCGCTTTGCCTCAAAACCTCTACAGCCATCATAGATGTGCTTCCGCTGATACGATTGCGTCGAAGCCATCATCGCCCAATCATATACATTCATGCTTAATGTCTTCAAGTTGTCTGCTTTGCTTTTGTCTCCGATATTTACCGCGCTGCACATCACCCTACAACATTTGTGTAGCGGGACTCACACCTCCAACCCAGCGCATTTGAGTAAAAATTACGCGATATTGAACTAGACATCGGCTTTTCTTTAAGAGAAGAGAATCTGGTGCAAGAGATCGTTTATTAATGTTTAGGATTCTCGTAAAGTACATTTGGTAAAACATATGTAGAGCCTTAATGCGGTACATAGTCCACGTCTACGAGGAATATAGGCATATAGAGAAGACATACAACTTGTACACAATCTTTGTTTTCATGGTGACCGTTATGTCTCTCCACGCGTGTTTTCAAGCCTGTCGAAGGCTTTGCTGGCTTTTCATGTGTATTTCGCAGTGTCAGTATATGTCTCAGAAGACAGTGCTTTCAAGTTTTACGAATGAGTTAACTACACTTAGCTTGGTCTTCTTTGCGTAGATATTGGGTTCAACATAGTTGTGTCGTGGTAGTGCATATATGGCATCATCACGGTGCCACACCGGTTCTCGTTAGATCATCGCAGTTTAGCAACGTTGAGCCTGGTCAGTACCAGATGGGTGACCATTTGGGAATGTAAGAGGACGTCGACACCTGCATCTGCAGGTACTTTAAAACCTAACGGCGTCATATACCCTAACCGAGATGTACATCAAACTGAGGACTGATTGTGAATTTGATACTCCCATGAAACTTCCCGATTCGGAGAGAGCCGGTTCAAACCGCATAAGGTGAGTTCAGCTCCAGGTACACATCGAGTGATGGCGATCCCAAAGATAGTGCATGTTATCAATCAGATCCATTATTTCATGCATATCCCCATCAATGTGGACAAGTATGGAAAGTCTTAGAATTCGAAATCGAGTGGCATTGAGAAAACGCATGAAAGCACTGACATTACAATCCCGAAAAAATTAATAGACGGCCATTGTAAAGTATGGCAAACCAGAATAACTCCCTACCATAGTATATATAGAACCGCGTTTGTGAAAATGGAAGCGTGTTTTCATGTCCAGATGACGTTGTCTATGCATCGTGACCAATCGTGGCGGGCATTAAAGTTTTCCGAGAATTATCCAAAGTTTCGTCTCATCAACAGTCGAAATCTTTCATACGCTCCACAACAACCTGGCATAAAGCTACCCTGTGTTAAACGTATTTTACCTGAAGTTCCCGGGAAAAATAATATAATGCCTATCGTGCCAAAACCGGATCTTAAACAGGGTTTCCTGGATAACTAAAAGATACAGCAATCTAGTGAGCCGTTGAGACAAGATTTAGAGTAGATATTGCCCACCACTTCAAATAAATAATGAGTATTCCTCGATTGTTGCCACAGACCGACTGTGCTTCCTTTCTGTTTCGATCGTGTGATCAAAATGACGTATATCCAAGTCTAGGGAACATGTGCACCTATTATAAAATAGTAAACTTCCAAGACGATGTTATCGCCTCATAATGAAGTACATAGATATGTAACTAAATAGAAATGCCGTCAATGTCAGGTGCTTCCAGATATTCACGCCCTTATTTTTTTTAGGAATCTGCAAGATGTTGGCAATATCACTGTTACATCACCGAGGTGTTGCCTCGCTGTGCTTTATTTTCAAGTACTTCTACGAAATGTGATCCAATAAACCTACGGCACTTATACTTCTCCCCATCAACAGATATACCTCCGCCCGACCCAACAATCGGCAAAATCCCACTCCTTTACGATATATTTCACTAGACATTAGGATAGTTTCTACTCTGATGGCTTCATTTCTTAGATCGCTAGCTTTGGAATTCATTTCCTGCTCTCTGTTTCCCTGCCCATACCAACATGCAAAAGTTTAAATCTAATGTGGATAAACATGTTACTGGTCAACCCCCCACTCAGGTTGCCCCTATAAATATTGACACTATAACAGCATCCCCTTAAGAATATGTGGTAATATGCCTTGTTTTGGGGTGAATAACAGTTTTTTTTTAATTCAACATTTTATGATTATTTACTTCTGAGGAGATTGCTGATGACATCTTAATCGACCACTGAAAGCTTTTAGAAGAGATCTGCGTTTCTTAATGTCGTTGAGATTTAGGACCTGAGTGGTACCGTAAATGGTCATTAAAGCCCAGGTCCTGTCTGATACAATGGTATATTGTTTCTACATCTTTGCTATGGTGGGGATTCTTCATTCTACAAGAGATATACAGAAACCGTCAGTTATTAAATTAAAGTATACGGCAATGCACTGACAGTATAGCCTCCCTGGAAACCTTGTGTAATTATAACGTTTTTTTTCAGGTTTTGTATACTTTTTTCTATATATTTTAATTGTTCGGATTATAACTCTCACCTTGGGTGTTGTTTTCACAACGTTTCGTCCGATATAACCTCCGATCTTTTTAGGCGTATTTTGACAATGGCTGTTATTGATGAATAGTGGGAAAATGGGTATGTTCTTTTTTCGAACGCATAATCGTTGTTATAATTTCAAAATCTGTGATGTGCTAACGAAATGGAAAAGAGGGTTGGGTTAGGGTTAGGGTTAGGGTTAGGGTTGGGTCAGGGTAAGGGTTAGGGTTAGGGTTGGGTTAGGGTTAGGGTTAGGGTTAGGGTTAGCGCTAGGGTTAGGGTTAGGGTTAGAGTTAGAGTTAGAGTTAGGGTTAGGGTTAGCGTTAGGGTTAGGGTTAGGGTTTGGGTTAGGGTTAGGGTTAGGGTCAGGGTTTGGGTTAGGGTTAGGGTTAGGGTTAGGGTTAGGGTTAGGGTTAGGGTTGGGTTAGGGTTACGTAGTTTTCGATTTCTGTATTAACTCAGATCCGGACTGATTTGATATTAATTTTTTTTTCATTTTTGATTTTGAGATGACGATTGAGTATATGTATTTAAATTGCCCGGTCTATTGCTCTTATCTTGGGTGTTGTTCTTACAACGTTACCATCTAATAAAGTATTGTACCTGCCACGGTGTTAGTTTGCGCGTGTGCGTGGTTTATATTTACTTTATGAAACAACAAAAAGAAACCGAAAACATTTTAATATTACAAGAGAATATTAGCATGGCTAATACACTTAACATCGATTCAGAATAGTTTCTCGACTCAAGGGATATTTTAAACTTTATATGGAAGATACAATTAATCGTAACGTAACTTTCCTCTTAAGTGGAAAAGGGGAAATTCGCGTTTTTTCTTCTTCTTACTAATGGATAACCATTGAGGTCAAAGGTCACTCGATGATAAGGGTTATTGAGATGGAATGGTTGTCATTCGATTAATGAAGTAACTTATGATAGGATTAGGATATTGTTGAGATAGAGCAAGTTCGAATTTTTGTAAAGATAGTTTATAACAGGAATCGGTTGACATTTGATTTAAAGACGACCATGTTGTAGGGTGCAGGAAAGTTGTTGCTGTGAATGTCTTATCAGGGGAAACTATAGACTGGATCTGAGTTTGTTGTATCTGTAAAATAATACTATATAGAATCAAATATACAATGTTAGTCCCCTATTTTACAAAACTCTAATAAGATGAAATTCATTCTAAATAATGTAAAGCAAACAGTCTTAATGGCTCAGTATCGCGCGCGAACTAAATTATTACACTTTGCACTATATTTCTTAATCTCTTATCATATATATATATATATATATATATATATAGGTTTATATATAGGTTTATATATATACACATATATATATGTATATATATATATATATTTATATATATATATGTTTATATATATATACATATTTATATATATATATATATATATATATATATATATATATATATATATATAAATATAAATCAAACTATATTAGGATTACTTTAACACACGTAAATAGATGTAGATATCGTTAGATCAACTTATATATATTCCTGACTATTTATGTTTAAATATACTGGTTTCTCTCACTCTCTTTCTTTTTCTCTTTCTCTATCTATCTATTTATCTACCTATATATATATATATATATATTATATATTATTATTGCAGATTACACCATCTAAATGAAAAATACATGGCTGCCTATCTTTAATTCAACATATATATATATATATATCCATACAGTTATATTTACATCCATCTATCTATCCATCAATATATATATATATATATATATATATATATATATATATATATATATATATATCAATCTGTATATCTATCCATCTGTTTATCTATTTATCTATACAGTTATCTTTACATCTATCTATCTATCTATCTATCTATTTAGATTTAATTTTATACTAACCTATTTCATTTCAATATGTATTTAGCTATTTTGAACATTATTATATATTTAATCCAATATCTATCCTTAATTCAATATACATGCCAGTTGGTTTACACCTATCCATCCAGTTTCAGCTCTCTCTGTCTCACTTTCTCACCTCTTCTTTCTCCTCTTTCTCTCTCTCTCTCTCTCTCTCTCTCTCTCTCTCTCACTCTCTCTCGCTCTCTCTCCCTCTGGAAAAGCAACACATACACACATGCATACGGTCACGCGCCCATGAACGTTCCTCCTCGCCCCACTGAGCACCTGTCACCCTCCTTCTCTCCCTGCACTCTTATATAAGCGAGCTGTCCATCTGTTACCATCTGAAGCGCGGCATCATATTATATTTTCTACAACTGAAGACCAGCCTTCTATTCATCAAATTCTATAATACACCCCTCGTAAAATTTCGCTTCTTTTTTATGTTTCTCAAATATACCGTTGATTTAGAAAGCCAAAGTCAATCGCACCTATATATATATATATATATATATATATATATATATATATATATATATTATTCATCTATGTATATATATATGCATATACATATATATATATATACATATATATATATATATATATATATATATATATATATATATATATATATATATATTTATATTTATAGATATATAGTAATCCAGATGAAATAAACATCCACATGATAAACATCTAAAGAATTTAATTCGGGCGTATAAACAGTGCTCAATATAAAAAAGAGCTTTTACATAACTAATGATTTTATTTATACAGGCATGTACATAATCTGTGACACTGGCATGTCGATTTTATTGATCAACAGCAGTTATAAACTGAGATCCTGTCAGGTAGAAGGATAATCTTATCCTTCCCTTAGGTCATATTTGAAAATAAACTATGTATGTATATATATATATATATATATATATATATATATATATATATATATATTTATAAAATTACATACACCATATTATAGCCTTACGTCAGTCAACCAACGTTTCACCTAACGTAAGGCTATAATATTGTTTATGTGATTCTATAAATGTTCTACTTGGTGTTGAGCACTCTTAAAAAACTTAGTGTTATGTTCACGTTATTAACACATTTGACCATGATCAATAATATTTATATATATATATAGAGAGAGAGAGAAAGAGAGAGAGGGGGAGAGAGAGAAAAAAAAGAGAGATATAGAGAGAGTATGCATATATATATATATATATATATATATATATATATATATATATATATATGTGTGTGTGTTTGTGTGTGTGTGTATCTATGCATTTTTTAGACATATTTTATTAAATATAACGTGTATTTTCATGTCTGCATATGTTTGCTTTGATTTTTCTAAGTTCCTCATTCGTTTTCGTTTTGGGAGCTGAAATTGGCCGATGTATCTGTCGATATATATATATATATATATATATATATATATATATATATATATATACTTTATTATGTGTGTAGGTGTGTAGATTATTTGACCGAATGCTTTATTAAATCTGTGTCTATAAAACAATACTTTCATTGCATTTTAAACAAACAAAAAACTTAATCCTTAATAGTTGAAATAAAAACGCTTACATTTAGGATAAAAAAATGAATTGATACACTTGATAAATTGTAATACTCTTATAGTGTCACTCATCTTTCGGATGGCATTGATATTCGGCTCATTAACCCTTATCTTTGAGTCGCTCTTAACATTGATAAGCAGTGACTCAGATAGTAAAAAAAGCGCCAGGTTTATCATTTTAAAACTTCATCAAAATAAATTATATTTTTTCTAAATTCGAATACTTTTTTGAATACTTACTGTTATATGTTCCATAACAAATGTCAAAAAATACACTTTCCTTAATTATATTCCTCAAAAAATTAAAGATAAAAAAAACATTTTTATTCATAAGAATACATTAATAATCTTATATGAACAGAGATTTTGTCAGTCTGCCAGTCACAATATTTCCGCCTGTCACAATTAGTTAAAACGTAATTAAAAACATAGTGGAATGTGTCTCTTTTCGAAATCTCAGAAATCTTAACTACTTTTAGGAATGTTAAATATTGCAATAATGGTAAATAATGAATTCCCAACAAATACAGCACACGCCATGACCGGAAATCAAAACCGAAAGGTTACGGTTCTACCAACTAGCCTACTTGAACTTTCTCATCAGTACAGCTTAAAACATTATCTTAATAAAATAAGAATAGATTTGGCGTGACGTCATGTATTTACGATTTACGTCATGTTTCTAAAACATGAATTTAAAAATGAATAAATGAATTGGTAAACATCATCAAAAGCGTTGGAAATTATTTTAATTTTCCAAAACAATTTTACTTAAACAATTTATTAGCGTTAAAAACAATTTAATATTTTAAATAAACAAGAATTTGGACGCGTAGGGCCTATAATTCTCGTAATTATACATTTGAATGAATATATTAAAAACAATATAGGGAATAATTACAAAATTGAAGAATTCAGAAGAAAATAGTTTTTTTTGTTTTTTTTAGTTTATGAACGGACAATGGTTTAAATAAAGGTGTTTGTTTAATATTTGATAAAAAAATATCATTAAAATGTATATATATGCGTTTCTCGACTGATTTTACGAGTAATTTATTAAAATGATAAAAATTGTAGTCGAAACTAGAATATTTTCTTAATGAGCGAATCGAATTTTGAAATTGAATTTAAAATTAGGAAAATGTTAGTTTTCCGCTTAAATTAAATTTACGTAAGAACACGGCTCGTACTAATAGTAGTAGTAACAGTAATAGTAACAATAGTAGTAGTAGTTGCAGTAGTAGTGTGAGGAGGACGAGAAGGAGGAGGAGGAGGAACAGGATTAGTAGAACAACTACGACAAACCACTTACCTGTTGTTTTATGTGTTTATCGTTTCACTATCGATGTGAACACACATTGTTTATGAAGTAAAACAATTGAATAAAAATCGACAAAATATGAACCGTTTGATCACCTACTGAGTTTGGCTTAGATTATTTGAATCAAGAAAAAGTGAGTTTGCAACGTATTTTCTGTTTGCTATCGTTCACTCTTTCAATCATTCCTTATGGTTAAAATAATATTACTACCGGTGGTCATATTCTCTTTTGTTCAGGATAGGACATTCCAATCGTTTTATTTATTTATTTATTTATTACATTCGACTGTTCATGAACACAGAGAGATAAAGAGATGGAGGAGAGAGTAACAGAAGCGAGAGTGATAGATAAAATAAGAGCGTAGAGAGTATAAAAGACAGTAAGTAAAGTGAGAGTGATAGATAGAAACTTAGTAAAAGATGTACGAGTCGGTGAGTTAATTTCACATTCCAATTGATTAGAACAATTAAAATGATGTTTTCCAAACATGACACAAAACTGAGGAATATTTTAACATATTTTGTGTGGCTAAACTATATAGAGAAAAAAAGAAGCAAACTTTGATTAACTCATCTTTAGTATGCAAAGAGATGAATATAAATAAACTTAAAGAATTAGTATTCCGTTTTTGTGTAAAAGAAATAATTACAAAAACGCCAGTGAAAAATTAATTCTTATATTGCGTGCCTCGTGATATATATTGGGAGGTGACGGTGGTTTAGTGGATAACGACACGATTGACGACTTGGGTGGTCGAGTTAGAATCCAGTAAATTGCATAATACCAATTTTACTTAGGGATGTTGGCAACCATTGCATGGTCCCTCCTGAGTGCCTATAACAAATCAAACCGGTCAACAAAGTTGTACCATTCTGATCCATACGAAATTACTTTTTACTTATACAGGGTGACTCAAAAGAAAACGGGCCCCGTGTACACTTTATGGGATATCTCCTTTATTTATTCACCGATTGCCCTTATTTTACAGGACATGGCAGAATTAACGACCGTGAGTACACCAAGACCTCAGCGGGAGATGGGACAAATAATACACTGTGTTAAAGTTTACTACAAGACAGGCTCGTTTAAGAAAACCCAAGACAGTTTCATGCATCAGTTCGGATGTGAAAAGGCTCCACCCAAAAGCAGAATTCAGAACTGGGTGGACCACTTCGAGAAGTATGGGACCGTGGAGAACTTCAACACTGCCAGTGAGAACCGTCCAAGCCACTCGGCACGTCCCAAGAAGCGGACAGCCGAGATGGTCGAAAGTGTGAGAGAGTCTCTCCAGGAGAGTCCGAAACGCTCTGTGCGTAAGCGAAGTCAGTCCCTCGGTATCTCCCGTGAGGCTTGCAGGAGGGTGCTGGTGAACGATATCAGGGCTTACCCATACAGAATACAGACGCTGCAGACCCTTACAGCCTCAGACAAGAAGCAGAGGAGCGCTATGGCAGTCAAGATGCTCAATAAGATCGAGGAGACACCAGGTTTCCTTAACCTTCTTTGCACCTCAGATGAAGCCCACTTCTATCTTGACGGAAAGGCAAACTCCAAGACAAAAGTCTTCTGGGGGCCTCCAGACCCAATGAAGTAGCCATCAAGCCCATGCACTCTCCTAATTGCACGGTGTGGGCTGCAATCTCGGTCAGAAGCATCATCGGACCAATCTTCATCGAAGAATCTGGCGCAGCAGTGACAGTCACTAAGGAGCGGTATGTGGAGGTCCTCAAAACCTTCAAGAGTGAGTTCCAGACCCTCGATCCGTCGCTCATGAGCAAGTTCTGGTTCCAGCAAGACGGAGCAAGTTCTCACACCTCAAACCTGTCCCGAGATTGGCTGAAAGAGAACTTCGGAGGCCGAGTGATCAGTCTCAAGACTAATTTTGAGTGGCCTCTCCATAGCCCGGACCTAAGCCCCCCAGATTATTTCCAATGGGGCTATCTTAAGGACAGAATGTACGCAGGGAAACCCAGAGCCATCACAGAATTCAAGGAAGCCATCAGGGAGGAGATGAGAGCCATTCCCCATTCAGTCTGTAAGGACAACTTCGTTCTGCCCCTCAAGAAATGCACGGAGCTAAAAGGAGTCCATCTAGAACACATGCTGTAGAATGGATAAAAAAAGACCAAAGACCCTAGTGTTTTGATATGATGTTGTGAATATAATAAACTAGTTATGCCTCAAAATTCATTTCATTCGGACGAAACACTAAGAAACGGGGCCTAATTAGATGTGGGGCCCGTTTTTTGGGTGTCACCCTGTATATTTTAGTATTCCATACACTACTTGTTATTGATGCTGTATCCATGATGCGAGCAAACAAAGCATTCAAATGTTACCATTGAAAAATATATATTAAGCTGCTAAATTATGAGCATACTTTTATGCTGCTTGTTTGTCGCCGTAAATAAAGGATGACTGATGAGAGAAGTGGCGAGAGCAATACAATAATAAACCTGATTATAAGAGAGACGGAAAGAAGAAAGCAAAAAAGAGGAAGTAACGATAAAGAGAGATGGAAAGAGAGATTAAGTGAAAGACAGAGAAGAGATAGAAGGTCTATTATGATCCCAATATATTCTGAGTTTTAAATGTCGGAAAAGATAAAAAGGTTTCATTAATTTATGTGATATATTCTGATTTTGTAAAATCCTTTAACTTTGTAAAAACATGATTTCTAACCGTTGTCAAATCAAAAGTAAAGAAGTATAAATTTAATATATACACGCACACACACATACATATATATATATATATATATATATATATATATATATATATATATATATATATACATATATATATATATATATATATATATATATATATATATATATATATATATATATATATATATATATATATATATATATATAAACATTTAACATTTGATGAATCAAAGCATTACATTTACTGTTCCAAGAATTACAACAGGAAGCCTGTTATGGCGTACGATCGTTTCCGAAACAGTTTGGAAATACTTTATTTTATCTTATTTTATAATTTTATAAAGGCGGTTCAAAACGCGTCTTCATCAGCGCCTATAGCAATACGCTTTACAGAAAAACAAAATAACTTAGTTCTAGAAAAATATCCGCTGACAGAAAGAATCACACGTGGATATGTTGGTAGCATAGGAGAGGAAAAAAACACAATGTTACTTATAAACAAAACACCGGTACATATAAAAACATATAACACAATTGTTTCCAAAGATTTTTTCATTCAAAAATTACGCAAAAAAATTAAAATTACAAAGATTTTACTTATCAGAGGGGTGAAGAATAAATGATACATATTAAAAAAAAATATTTTTAAAGTTTGAATTAATTTATCGTATTAAAATCAATTTTTCGTATAAAACTCAGTAATTAAAAACACTTTAAAACGAGATTAGAGAGTTAAAAAAGATAACACAAATGAAAATAAAATTAAATTGAAATTAAATTAAATTAAAAAAAAAATAAGGGAAAAAGTAACAATTAAGAAAATATAATGAAACAAATAACGTAATAGAACAAAAAGAAAAAGAAAAAAGAAATAAGAACAAACATAAAAATAAAAATTAAATTAAATAAAAATAGAAATAAAAATAAAATTAGAAAATAAAAGTTGAAGAGGATTAAGTGGGTTTTTTTACAAAGGTTAAAAAAAACATCTTGAAAAAGGATGTGGAGTGTAAGACGTTAGAAGGAAGATTACGGAGGAAGATAAGGACAAGGACAATTATGGTGACTATCTATTTGATTTCCAATATGACCACTTTTGGCGAATCGATGTGATATTAATGTAAAGGTTCCCAGTGAGAGGCGCAGATGTGGCTCTGCAAGCCTGCTAGACTTTTACAGACCCTACCACAGATCGGGCAGGCGTTGTGATGATCTGAGGGGATTCCATAAATGAAGCCATTTCTTGTCCGTGCTTGATTTTGCAAAACATGCGCCTGTTCGTGATTCAACAAAGCTGCACGTTACATAGTTTTCAAGTTGCACCCTTGCCATCATAAGTGTCCCATGTTTCCTCCATGTGCTGGAGGTGTCAAGTCACGTCATTTCCGCGCTGCTCTCTTCTGCTGCTGGTATTTCACCCTATTCTTTTCAAAAAGCTTGCTGATTTCTAGAAGCGCTTTCTTCCACCTTGACCTATCTACAGCAACCCCCTCCCATCCTCTAACATTAATTCCAAACCACTGCAAATCGTCTTGAAACAATTTTTTAATTGCTTACGAGGTTTATGCTGTGGGAAAGTATCTTCAGTTCGTACCCCATAGATCACCTGCTTAGGCAGTCTACCATCAGTAATACGAATTAGATGACGAACTTAACGAAGTCTGCGTTTCTTGATACGAGACTCAATGCTTGTACCAACATTTCGGTGTCAGGGGTGAAGCTATCCCAACGAATGTTAAGCAAGAGCCTAACGCAATTCTGCTGGAAACGCTCCAGCGGGCGAATATGTAAGTGGTCCATGTCTCAAAAACATATAACAAAGTTGATACCATACAGGCTTCATACACACAGATTGTAGTTTCCAGATTGATATCGCGTGGTGCTCAAATCTTCTTCTCCAAATGACCAAAAGACACGTCATGTATGAATTAATAAAACATCGATGTCTGTAGGTATTCAAATAATTAATATTTATTTATAAAAATATTATTGTTTATCAACCCCCTCCCACAAAGGCTGGGCACTCTCGAGTAACTTTAATAACAACCAGTGCAAATAGCTATATGCACGATCCGAACGCCGTTTCGTAGATCCCTCTATACTGCTTGGTACATAGCCACCGATTCGCTATTTACATTTAAGGTTCCTCTATATTTACTAACTAATTGGCTATGGCCGATGGATAAGATCCTCGACTACGAATCAGTGGCGATTTGTGTTCGAGGTTCGTGCCCACCGACCGTTTAGACTTAGTTACTACACTGAGGATTGCGTTAGCATGAAACATCGATGTCTGTAGGTATTTAAATAATTAATATTTATTTATAAAAATATATATTTATATATATATAAATATAACATACACGATAAGTCATGAAAATTAAATTCCGTTGTAGACAAAACGTTTGAAAAATTACAAACGGAAAACAGGTTAGAATGCAGGGTCTTCTCCCATTGTGTGTCTTCAAAATGAAACAAAATTATTTCCAAATCTTCACTTTTGCTGAAGACGTTCAATAATACGAACGAAACCGGTCAAATCTCTTGTTTTTTTATTTTTCTCCTGCATTCCAACCAATTTTCCGTTTGTCTTTTTTCAAACATATATATATATATATATATATATATATATATATATATATATATATATATAGACACCATATCTATATATATAATGATTTTCCAAATTCCATTAACAAAAGAAAAATTCAGTTATTTTTGCAATGGCAACACTAATATTAGGCAATTGTCTTACAATTGTTTCACAACGTGCAATATGCTCAAGTTAAACGCTAATACCCGCTGAGTTTAAGGAACCACAATGAAAAGCCTATATAAAGATGAACAAATGCGAATGAAGTTCATGAGACATTTATAAAGAAGACAACTCTCACGCGTGATCCCCCGATAACAGAATGATAGAATTCCAATAAATATATATATATATATATATATATATATATATATATATATATATATATATAACAAATACATAGGCGATTAGTAGTCAAGTATTCATTGAAAAATTTAGGGTTTTACATCCAGGTATTATACCGAAAAATAAAATTGATTTCTGCAATATTACGTGCGAACTTATTTGGCAAACAAAAATTTAAAAGCAAGGTGTGCAATTTTTAAATAAAATTCCCGACGTTCGATAAAAAAGCAAGGTGTGCAATGTTAATTGAACGTAGAATGATCACCAATTTTAAAAAATTAAATTTCCGACGTTCGATAAAAAAGCGAGGTGTGCAATGTTAATTGAACGTAGAATGATCACCAATTTTTTAAATTGAATTTCCGACGTTCGATAAAAAAGCAAGGTGTGCAATGTTAATTGAACGTAGAATGGTCACCACAGTTTTAAAATTACATTTCCGACGTTCGATAAAAAAGCGAGGTGTGCAATGTTAATTGAACGTAGAATGATCACCAATTTTTTAAATTGAATTTCCGACGTTCGATAAAAAAGCAAGGTGTGCAATGTTAATTGAACGTAGAATGGTCACCACAGTTTTAAAATTACATTTCCGACGTTCGATAAAAAAGCGAGGTGTGCAATGTTAATTGAACGTAGAATGATCACCCATTTTTTAAATTAAATTTCCGACGTTAGATAAAAAAGTCAGGTGTGCAATGTTAATTGAACGTAGAATGATCACCAATTTTTAAAATTAAATTTTCGACATTCGATAAAAATGTAAGGTGTGCAATGTTAATTGAACGTAGAATGATAACCCAATTTTTAAATTAAATTGCCGACGTTCGATAAAAAACAAGGTGTGCAATGTTAATTGAACGTAGAATGATCACCTATTTTTTAAATTAAATTTCCGACGTTCGATAAAAAAAACAAGGTGTGCAATGTTAATTGAACGTAGAATGATCACCAATTTTTTAAAATTAAATTTCCAACGTTCGATAAAAAAGCCAGGTGTATAATGTTAATTGAACGTTGAATGATCACCCATTTTTTAAATTAAATGTCTAACTTTCGAAAACTCATGTCATCATTATTAGTGACGTAAACAGCTGTGACATTGTATAATATAAAGATTTGTACACTACACGTAATTTTAGTGACATCTATATTATTTATTCTATGCTATAGAAGATTCTGTAACTTACTGCGTAAGCCGATTAGACAATGAATCAATAAAGTTATTGTTCATGGTTCATATATATATATATATATATATATATATATATATATATATATATATATATATATATATATATAGTTATTACTATATATTTATGGCAATTAAGCTTCATCCCTGGGTGAAATTTTTAGCCTGAAGAATCCCCCCACGGGGATACTACGCGGAAGCCTCTGTGTAGCTTAATTGCCATAAATATGTTTTCACAACTTACTACCTAGCTCTACTTACATATCGAGCACTGTTGAAGCAAATACTGAAAATGTATACATAAAAAGTATATCCTCTTATAAGATTGTATGTGGATACATGAAATAGTAATATATATATATATATATATATATATATATATATATATATATATATATATATATATATATATATATATATATATATATGCTAACGTTGTTAAAAATAACAGAATTCGTCTGTTTAATTATACCTTAGTTATTGTTTCAATTTTTCTGATGGTATTTTTTGTATTAAAATTAAAATAATTAATTAATGTTTCATAGGTTTCACATGTTTCACGAACGTTTTCGATTCTTTGTCGAATCATCCTCAGGTGTCAGAAGTAAATGAACAAAAAAGCTTGAAAAATCAGGGAATTTTATACGGTGGCAGACGAGCAGAGAACGTTTTTCGCATTGTTCCTGGAAGTCGTTGGTTATTTTTAATTCAGAAACTCTGGATGGCATCACACGTGTTAAAATAAATTCGCCCACTGTATTGACAAAACAAAGGAAACAGGATATAGGAAACTCCATTGTTAACAAAAAATAGGATAGGCATAGGAGCGTCACCAACAAAGCCTTTGTTCGCGGGAAGCCCAACGATTGGCTGAGGGAACAACACAGAATATGATTGGTTAACTAGCAAGCCATGTATATAAAAACACCTGACAAAAATAACTCTATTCATTTAGCCTGACGATTCCCCCCGGGGATGAAACACGGGAGCCTCTGTGTAGCTTGATTGCCATATATATTTTCATCGCTTACTACCTAGCTCTACTTACGTATCGAGCACTGTTGAAGTAAATACTGAAAACAGACACATAAAAAAAATTATATCTCCTTATAATATTTTATGTGGATACATGAAGTACTAATATATATATATATATATATATATATATATATATATATATATATATATATACGGCACAACCACGTTTACACAACGGTTCCCGTTAGATAACCGAAGTTAAGCGGCGTCGAGCCTGGCCAGTACTAAATGGCTGACCATTTGGGAATACCAGGTGCTGTATGTGCTCTCTGCTTATCTCGGCATTGTTTCCAGTCGTCTTGTATTACTACTTGCCATTGGAATCAAGCAATGCCGACTCAGGAGAGCGGTTGTTGATGACTGCGCAACCCTTGCAATTACAAATTCACGCGCGGGCAGCCCCTGGTGGGGTACTTATACGTCGAAATCGACGGGAGAGTCCATCATATATATATATATATATATATATATATATATATATATATATATATATATATATATAGATGTATATATATATATAAAAGAGGAATGAGAAATGAAAAAGGAAAAACGAAAAGATGTTTTTTGATGTATTCATCAACGTTTCGTCTTTATTTGTAAGACTTCCTCAGAATGATAATTTTAAGAAAAATGTCATGGAAGTACATAGAAATATTGGGTTTACATGATGGGTTAATGAGAAGAAGTAGTAGCCACTACTGAGAGCGCAGGACCAAGGTCCCGGCTGAGAGAAGTCGGTGGCAGAGAGTGAAATGAATATATATATATATATATATATATATATATATATATATATATATATATATATATATGCACATATTTTTTTAATTATTTTTACTAGCGATAGAAACATAGCTATTTTCTAAGTATTTCTTGTTTTCTAAAGAATATTGCATAAAGACACCTTTGATAATAATACGTGTAATAATTTTCACTTCATATATATTTTTTATTCATAAAATGTTACGTAAAAATAAACGAAATACATAAATACATATACAGCCTGTGTCTAATTATAAAATTTACAAAAATGCATTATACTGTTTTGATTCTATAAATTGTCTACATGTGAAGGATTATGCTTAAGGAGGTTTAATAAGGAATTCACATTTTCGCGTCTAACAACTATCGATTAAATAAAATACAAATCTGAAATATTTCATTATTTCAATGGTAAGTTGTGTCCGTATTATTCCCATCAAAGATCCCTTATAAATACTCCAAAGAAACTGTAATTTGGAGAACATGTATTGGAGGTATGTGAAGCTTAACGAAGGGTTTCTACATGTGTTTCCCTATTAGATTGAAATAAAATTAAAATAAATTTAGCTCGTATCGTAAACCATTATGCTAAGCAGATTTGTTCCAAAATTCATAATAATCAGTTAAGTAGTTTTTAGAAGTAGATCCTGTGCATACAAGTATGTAAACATATGTCCATACCTTTCTTAACATAAAAATATATATTTAATTTTATATATATACATATATATATATATATATATATATATGTATATATATGTGTGTATGTGTGTGTGATCATGTATATATATGTAAACTCATGTATATATATATATATATATAATATTAATATATATACGCATATATATATATATATATATATATATATATATATATAGGTATATAATATAAATGTATATATACATATATATATATATAGAGAGAGAGAGAGTGAGAGAGAGATAGAGAGAGAGACGGAGAGAGAGAGTAAAAGATAAACAGAAGGAATTAGAGATGAGGGAAAATATATGTTTTTGCATATACTTTCTATTTTTTAATAGACAAACTTTAAAAGGTAAAATCTCGATGATTTTTAACACATAACAACAGAGCATATATAAATAAACAAATAAGGTTACATTCCAGTGACCAAGGTTTATTTTTATTTTACTGATATACTTTTCAAAAGAAAAACCTTGATAAATGTTTACGGAAGAACCTACAACAGTAGTATGTCCATCCTCAGAAACCAAAAAAAAATTACCTTCGGGAAAAATAAAGGCAGTAAAACAAAAATCACAAACAGAAAACGACTCACTTCTGGTTTCTAAGGGGTTTATAGTTGTAATATACGTGATTGAGATAATTACGTTGGATTTTTTTTTTCTGTGAACGAAACAGTCCGTAAAAATGTAACGAAGTTTTTATTTTGAAAAGATTATAAGTAAAATTAATAAAATCTTGGTCGGCTAACACTGGATCTCTATATGAGATAAATAGATATTCGAATATTCCACAAAGTGATTTTACCTGTCAAACGTTAAATTAGTTCAGAAATTAAGAACATAATTTTCCTGTACGTAATTGACCAGTTATCTATGTTATTGTATATATTTCTTATGGTTTCTTTGTCTTACCAGATGCCATGGCAAGAATTTATCTAGTCTGGTGGAATATCCAGCTAAGTGCTGTTATTTGAGGTAACATAACATTCCTCGTATGAGCCAGTGTATAGCCGTTTTAGAGAATCTCATTTGGGCTTTGAATGATGTTATTATTTGAATATTTGGTGAAGGTTTGTTTGTAGGGTGAAATATCCTCATGCAAAGTTTTCCTGACTAACTCTTGTACAGAGAGACCGAAGACACTGGAGGTGGGTGTCTAATAGGTAATTCAAACTTTCCTATATGTTAAACTATATATATGATAAAGAAAACACATTGAATCTATTTCCGACAATATAGTTTGTACAACGTTGGATTTTGATTGACACTCATATTTGCCTGGGTAATACTGTTATTAAATAAAGTTATTTCCTTAAATTTAGAACATGGAGAATTCACAGTGAACAATGTGAACCGATCAGAACTCAAACAAATTTTCTACGAAGATGAACCGTCTTTAGCCCCCGTTGTTTAAGTCAACTCGGCCAACGTGACTACGTAATGTTTAACGAAACATTTTTTCCTCCTTTGATGATATTCATATTAAAGATATTGATCGGCTAACATTTATTTTTTAAAAATATGATTGTTTTAAAGCTGGCATTGATAGAAACATGTAGGCGTTTTCATTTCTATTAACAACGTAAGCAGCCGATGCTATGGATGTGATTAGCGAGAATTGTCTCCAGTCCAACAATGCTCCAAACCGGAAAAGTAGTTCTATGAAAAATATTTTCGTCGCAAAATACTCCCCCCCCAGAAAAAGATGATTTCTTTATTCAGAATGAAATATAGATATTATAGGACAAGAAATATCGATAACAAACCTCGAATAACAGACTAGTTTTCATATATTAGATAGATGTATATATATATATATATTTCTGATACACACACACATACACACACATATATATCTATATATATATATATATATATATATATATATATATATATATATATATGTGTGTGTGTATATATAACGAACTGCAAATATATGTATATATTTATATATACGTATGCTTACATAGGAAAGAGTGTATGTATATGTGTGTTGGTGTCATGTTCTCTTTTTTTAGCATAAAAGTCAGAACTATCGATTTTTCTCTCAGCTGTCATAGTGTGTGCCTGTCAATCACACGACCGATCTGTCAATATCAGTTTCTCATTATTCAATCAAACGACTCCATTGATTGGGCGATGTCAAATAAATTACAAGCCGGGCCTTTGTGAAAAGATCAATAGCGAAACTGAATACACGATCGCCGGTTCGACACAACAATCAATCATACAATTGATTATCCAGATTCACTTCCTCTTGTTTCACTTATCAAATCGCACAGACAGAAGTTGCACTTCCGATGAGCATGGCACACGCTGCAATTCTCTGGAAATTCTGTAGTTTGGATTGCAATATAAAAATGGATCAGGTACCCGAGAATCCATGTGTTAGATACAGAAATAGGTTTTTTCGCCAGATATCATAGGCGTGTATTGGTTGGAAAAAATCATTTATCATGAAATATTCCCGTGTGGATTAAGATGCAACAAATTACATTCTCATGTAAATGTGTACTACGGCCGTAGAGATATATTGGGTTAACCAAAAAGTTCGTTCGTTTTTTTTAGGAACGAGGAAGCCAAACATAAAGTTTAGAAGTTTTATGGAATTCATTTTCCACGATCGATTTGAAAATTTTGAGAATGTCTGCGATTTATCTGGTTGTCAAATGGCAACTTTGTCCAGCTACGGCTTTCACTTGGTCACTGTCGATCATCTTTGTCCGACCAGGGCAAGGAGTATCTCTCACTGAAATATTTCCTTTTCAGAATCGAGCAAACCATTACTGGCACACCCGTTCTGTAACAGAGTTCTCCCCATACACAAGGCATACCTTTATGCAGGTTTCTGTATCAGATGTCGGTAGTGCTTCGCTTGATCTTCCATTTCAAGGCCTGAAATACAAGGAAAATGTAAGAACTCCACTGCTTGGATGCTTATTACACACGGACGCACACATACTCGGTACACAAAATACAGGATTTGATAAATAAGAATATGAAACGATCATCAGATAAATGACATTCAAAGAACAAACGTACTGTTTGGCCAACTCAATATGTTGTGACAATTTGAAGTATCTGTCTTCTTCTATCCATCTCCGAAACACATAATCGAACTATAGGGACGTGCAATAAAAATGGGGTTTTGTCAGAATTAGGATTCTCGTATTTCTTTTGTTCAAAACAATTTTTTAAATTACCGTTGTTTCGTATCAAACAGTGTCTTCAACCAAAAATTCATTGCCATTGCCTTCAAAAAATTAGATTTTTAACCACTACACGCAATGATTCAAGCAAACTACAACACCTTTCTAAATTATTTAACGAATCCTTATCGAGCTACGAATAATTAATTTAAAAAATAATAACCTTGTGACGGATATGCATGGCCTTTCTCTGGTTGATATAAACTTATTTTGACTGCCAAAATATGGGAGACGAACATCCCTATTTAAAACAGAGAAGACGTTTGAGAGATGTGAGAGAGTCTGATTGGTTTAGTAATGTCACGTGTTAGAAAAGAGTTGTTATTTTTAATGGTTACATTTTAGTAAAGTAACTTGTACTGTGCAATAGTGGTGAGCAAAACCCTACTTTTTTAACATAGTTCACCCCAAACAAGGCAGGGCGCCACTGTAGACGTAAGGGGCTACTGAGAAAAATGAGGGGAGAAGGTAGGGGGCAGTCAACCTAGATTGGGATCTGCGCAGCGAGATGTCTGTTTACATTAGTTTTAAACTTTTGCATGTCTATAGTGTCGGGGAAACAGGGGGCAGGGGGAGTTCCAGAGGCCAGCAACACGAGGAAAGAAGCTATTTGAGTAGAAAGCTCTCCGACATCTGGGGACCTCCACAGTGAATGAATGAGATTTAGTTGATTGTCGAGTTAGTCTAGTGAATTTACGTCGAGGAGGCACCAGAGTAGCCAGTTCATCAGAGCATAATCAATTGAAGTATTTGTAAAACAAGCACAACGATGCTACATTGCAGCGATGGGGCAGGGACTGGAGCTTGGTTGACAGTGAGGGGCCCATTAGGTTGGCGATTCCTTTTTGGACCCTGTCAAGGAGGGAGGGACTAGTAGATGATGCACCAGCCCAGATGTGACAACAATACTCCATGCATGGGCGGATGGTGGTTTTGTAGAGATACAGGATAATGTCAGGTGAGAGGAGTTTACTAGCACGGTAGAGGGATCCAACCTTCTTTGCAGCAGTCTTGACAATGTATTTGTTTCAATTCATGTTACCTGTGAAAGTTAGGCCGAGGATGGCAACCTAGAAGAAAAATGTTAATGTTAAGACGTCTATTTTAGTATATTTAACCGATCAATAACGGATTAATCAGTCATCCGATAACAATTGATAGGACATACCGCATATAGAGCCGAGTCGGAATGTATTATTATCTAAAGGTGATTCCGTAAAAAATAATCCAAGGGGCTCCCCCGCTAGTCACATACGTTCTAAATAGACAAGTCGGTCGCAAATAAACTATAAGACGTTCTCGAATGTAATTTGATGAGATTTAATTTTGATGCTATTTTGTGCTACATTGTTTTTTGATTAACCGACATTTCTGGTTTGAATGTTGAAATTTTTATAGGAAAACAAAAACTGACTTAAAGGACGAAACGCTGTTTTTCAGATGAGTAACAAATACCGTATCATGTATATATACATATATAGACCTGCTAGACTTTTTAGATATGTATGTGTGTGTGAGCGCATACAAATGTCTGTATAAACATGTCTATGTGTGTGTATGCATATGTGTGCATATATAATGGTTTAATATATATTTATGGTATGTGTGTATGTATATGTGAATGTATCTGTCATAGTGTATATGTATATACATGTGTGGGTGTATGTATGTCATATATATATATATATATATATATATATAAGTAAGATATAATAAGTAAGAAACTAAAAGCAAAACTTTCAGTAGAAAGAACCTATAGTGAAATGGTAAAAGCTCAATATACGAGATAGAGCAATTATAAAGTTAGATGGACGAAGAGTGATAAACATGCACGAATGTCCAACTTTATTTCAAACTTCAAATGTTCAAAGCAAGGTATATTCTGTAATGAAATTATATTTATTGTTCTTTCCTTAACCTAAGGTTTTTCAAAGATCGAGATCTTATCATCAGAGGAATTATACAGATAGATAAGTTGGCAATAGAAAAGCCAAAGTTCAACATTTGAAAAAGTATTTAGAAAAAGATGGGTGAGAAAAGTTCGAGAAAAAAGATATTGGGTTTGTCCGGGTGGTAATTGTCCGCCGATAAGGTGTCCAATGGAAGAGGGATTCAATGGAGAAGAGAAAGTTTCGTAGAGGCATCATAGGAAGGCGTTCACAAATAAGTAAATCCAATGGTGAAAATTGAGTTCAAAGTCGTAGGTAGAGCGTACTTAAACGAACTTAAAATGAAGATATCTGGCCATTTAGAGAAAGCTTCCAAGGCCGAATAGAATTCCAAGTGAATGACGTAGCGATGTAACGGTATGTATATATAGTCTCGGAAGTTTCTCAACCATTAAAACTATTTAGAAAAAAAAAAATATATATATATATATATATAAACAAACTTATAGTCTCAAGTCTTCCAGTGGAAAATCACTCATGTAAGTCAATTTATTTTTTACAGTTATTATATTAGTTAGTTTCTAACACTATTTAAATATATTTATATATATACATATGATGTGGTGTATATGTATGTATATGTGTGTATGTGTGTATGTGGGTATGTGTGTATGTGTGTGTATGTATTTGTATGTGTGTGTATGTATTACTGTGTGTGTATATATGGGCAGTTAAGGCTCAAATGGGTCCAGATGTATGTGTACGTATGTATATTGATACTTGAACTAATATCTTATATGTTTATACATGGGTAAAAGTTGTATATTTTTATTTTCATATTTATTTCGTGTGTACGTATGCATAGGGTAATAAGCATATTCATATGCCACTGTATGTAGTTATGTATGTGCTGTACGAGCATGTCTATATATATATGTTGGTAGGTATTTGTATATAGACATATGTATAAGGTATTTGTATATAAACATATGTATATGGTATACCAGTATGTGAGAGAATAAGTAACATATTAGTAGAACAAGCATTTACACTTGTATGTATATATGTGAGTATGTATGGATTGAGGTACATTTACATGAGTGGTTTGAACGAGTTTATTGAAGCACCGTTAGAATAATGACAAAAGAAACACATATATTGTAATATATTATGCTGAACTAATCAGTGGAAAAAGAAGGTGTATCCATAGGTTGTATGTGTATGTATGTATATGTGTGAGTAGATGTAGATTTTTGAATCTATAAGTATGCACGCGTCTATCTTTGCATGTGTGTGCATGTGTGTATGTATGTTTATATATATATATATATATATATATATATATATATATATATATATATATATATGTATATATGTATATATATATATATATATATATATATATATATGTGTAAATAAATATATATGATGGACTCTCCCGTCGATTTCGACGTATGAATGCCCCACCAGGGGCTGCCCGCGCGTGAATTTGTAAGTGCAAGGGTTGCGCAATCCCATAACAACCGCTCTCCTGAGCCGGCATTGCTTGATTCCAATGGCAAGTAGTAATACAAAACGACTGGAAACAATGCCGAGATAAGCAGAAAGCACATACAGCACCTGGTATTCCCAAATGGTCATATATATATATATATATATATATATATATATATATATATATATATATATATGTGTGTGTGTGTATATGTGGGTATATATGTGTATATATGTGTATATCCGTGTATGGATATATGTGTATATGTTTGTGTTTGTTATCATATATATATATGTATATTTATGTGTGTACTTGTGTATCTATTAATTTGTGCGCACGTGTATATTTTATATGATGATCATATATTTATGATTAAAAATTTATGTACATAGATTAAAACTTTGACGTGGTAAATAGAGAATAAAGGAATCCAAGCTAATTGGGAAATAAAGAAAAGAAAAAGAGAGAAATAGAAGGAACGGTAGGTAATAAATAGGATGAAAAAGATAGAAACTAATTGAAAGAGTTTACAAGTAAAGAATGTAACCCGATACTGAGCTTGACCGGAGAAAAATTATTAGCATATCTCATCCCCCCCCCCAAAAAAAATTACTTAAGGACTTTCTCCTTAAGTAAATCTTTTTTTTCCAAATTCATCTCACTTCTGTGTCTTCTTTGGTCTGAAGATGTTGACTCTCTGTGAAGAGTACAACCGAAACATGTATGCACATATGTAACTAATAATGTTTGTATCAATAAAAATGAATACTATATATATATATATATATATATATATATAAGAATAATATTTTGGAGGCGATAACAATGCGTTGTTAAAGTGACACATACGACACGTGGAATCGTAAAAACAAAACAAAGTGACAATATTGAAAAGTCAATAATTTTCAAAATTTCTTTTTTTTTACCAGTTTATCGTTGACCGTGGTGTTAGGTTGGAGTGTGTCCTTTTCATCATTTTTTATTTTTTTATTTTCGAGGGTATCCCTCATCCTCAGAATAAAATAAATACTACCACTCGTTGGAGTGTGTTTTTTTGCCAAAAGCCGGGGCCGGAAATGCTGGTTTGTTTTTAGTAGCAGGTCCGCAGCGGTTTGTTTATTTATTTTTTAAATTTTTTTTTTATATAATTTATTATTTACTATTTTAACCGTTGCTGTTTGTTTTGTTAGTAAATATACTGAGTAATTTTTTTGATTATTTATTTTTTTATTTTTTTATATAACGTTGTTGTTTGTTTTGTAAATAATATACTGAATAATCATTATCTCGGTGGTAGGGGCTGATAACTCGTGTGAGTCAAGCTTTGTTTGTGGGAGTTATGTCCCTTTAGAGTTTTAATTAATTTCGTTCTATAAATTTGTTTACCGTGTGTGTAGTAGCAGATGTGATTGCGTGGGTGAGGAATCCTGGGTATGGGGGTAGGGGCGTCGTTAATAGAGCCTTTGGTATATATGTGTGTGTGTGTGTGTGCGTGTGTGTGTTGGTGTATGTATATATGTATATATATATACGTATACGTAAAATACATACATGCATACATTTTTTATTTTATTTATTTATTAATTTCTTTATTTTATTTATTTTATTTATTTTATTTATTTTTTTTATTTTTTTTATTATTTTTTTTTTTTGTTCGATTCTATATTATTATCTATCTATATTATTAGAATTTGTTATGTGCAGTCGTGGTATATAATGGTCGGGATTTCAGTTAATAAGTAAGGCGGGCAACAAGTGCAACCCCGTGTCCGAGTTAGCAGCAGGTGCAAGTGGCTGTGTATGCACCAGTGGCAGTAATTGGGCTAATAATATGGGTCTAACTAACTTCATTTAGTGTTGTTATCGTTAATAGTATGTCCGCATAGTATCATAGATGTTTGTTAGTAAAATGTATATGATGGTGCTTGTCGTGTGTGGTTATATTAAGAAGTTGGAGTTTAGCTCGGCTCTGTTGTTCAATTTAGGGGATAGCTTTCTAATTAATATAGATTTTTTAAGTCTGAGATTGCCCTGGTCTCTTTCGCTAGCTAGTATCTTGACTCGTATGTCTTTGGTGGGGTTGTGGCCATGTGTTATATGTTTTTGGAAGGATGATGCCTTGGTGGTTACGTGTTCTTTAATTCGTATATGCAAAAGTCTCACTGTACTGCCGATGTAGAATTCATTGCAGACCGCACATTGTATCTGGTATATAACATATGTGCGGTTGCATAAACCTGTGTTGTTGATGGGGCAGTTTGCTAGGGTGCAAGGGTTCGTGTTGAAAGGTGTTCTAGGTTTAGATAGGTGTTGTCTTAGTGTAGGTCCGGAGTGTGTGAGTTGAATGTCTAAGTGTTCTTTGTGGATGGCTTTGCGGATGGCCGAGGTTATTCTATCGCTAGAGTGTGGTATTTTAAGGAAGCATGTGTATGAGGGAGTTTGTTTTGGGTGTTTTTTAGATGTTTTATTGTAGTGTCTGATGTTTTTAGGGTATCCATTCTTCTCGAGTATTTGTTGGAAGTGTCTAACAGAGGATGTCTTGTCGGTTTCCGTCGTCCATTTGCTACGGATGCGGTTTACTTCGTTCACAGCATATCCTATTTTGGCTTTGGTAGGGAGGGCCGATTTATAGTTTACGAAGATATCTCTGCAGGCAGCTTTCGTGTAGAATTTGGTGGGAATGAGCCCTTCGTCGGTGATGCAGAGCGTGAAGTCTAGCAGTGAGAGGGATCCTGATGTCTTAGGGTGTTCGATTGTGAATTGTATTTTGTGGTCTGTGTTCTTAAAGCTAATGAAGATTTTGTTGGTTTCTTCGCGGGATGATGTGAGGATGAGAATACTGTCCACATATCTCGTGAAAAAGATGCTAGAGTGGCTATATATATATATATATATATATATATATATATATATATATATATACATAAAGATTATAATATGACGTAACGTACAAACGCTTCATGAAATGCACAAATTTAATTATGATTTTAAAAGAGTTTGATTTTTACTTTGGTGAATTTAATGAAAGTTAGATAAGTTCAATGCTGCCGAAACTGAAAGGCAATTGTTCCGCACATTGGCGAACGAAAAGCGCCACTCTTCCTTCTTAACGCGACAGCTTATGAACAAAAACAATGAGAATTTCCGAGTACCCATCAATCCATATGTTTTCACAGTTACTGCTTGAAAGATAAATCTGTCATTCAGTGATAACCACTTTTGGATCTTACGGGCCTTGCAGAATCGTGCAAAGTAAATGGAGAAAATAAATAATTCATATATAAAGAAAAATAAGGATTAATAAAAATCTACACAGACCATAGAATCCCATACAAGAACAAGATTTTTTTTACTATAACATTAAACAAAGCCATACCACGAAGAACATTATGGTTGCTATGATAATAGACATAATGTTACACCAGACCATAAACTAATGACGGTGGGTTATCTAGTAATAATGGAGATTCGGTATTAGTCTGTCTGAAGCCGAAACTATACTAGTTAAGACTATATTACAATTGAGGGGAAGTGTGCTATATGTTCTATTGTCACGAGATTATACTCCCAGGTATTACTCCCTCTTTTGGGGAAATACTCTCAGGAATTAGTTAGTGTAGTGTGTGTCCTCTTATCATGAGTCTAGCTTCCGCAGTATTACCTCCTCATTTAGGGGGATGTAATGTGGAATATGTTCGTTTTTCATGGTACCAACCTCCTAAGAATTACCTCCTCTTTTGAAAGCGTTAATATGTACGTTCGTAATTATACAATCCTACCAGGTATTATATCCTCCTTTTGTGAGGGATAGGGGTAGTCTATATCTGTTATTTTATCATGAGATTCTCTCGGGAATTACCCCCTCCTTTGGGAATTTTAGTATCTGTTTTGTTGTCATGGGGGATTACCTTTTCATTTGGAGGATTTTAGTAATTGTTTTGTTATCAACAGATTATCCTCCCAGGCAGTAATTTATCTATTATGACCTATTTCTCGTCCAGTTACAAATCAGAACGGATCACCACCTCTCTCGATTAGTTCAAGTATAATCGTACACACATATGATCACATTATGTGTTCGTTCGTTATTATTTCATCCTCCCAGGCATTACACTAACAAAATTATGCGACAAGAGACAATTTTATAGGCGTGACATAAAACAAGACCATAAATTGAATAAGTATGTGTGTAGTAAGAATTTGTTAAAAGGAAAAAGAACCGTATGAGGACAGCGGAAACGGTTGAAGAACAGTTCGGTCTGTATTCTGACGAGTGGGAAAACCTATCAGAGAACAGATGTCCCTGGCGTACTGCAAGCCTCAAACGAGTCACGATTACTGAATCTGCACGCATTGAGGAACGCAAAAGGAAACGTGCTATTCGAGGAGAAAGAGCAGTCAGCACTTCTGCGACAGACTCTTCCTACAAGTTCTCTAAATGCGGGAGATACTTATGAACTCAGATCCGACTGACGGGCTATCTCTGCACCCACAAAAACATAATGGTTACAGTCATCTTTGCACGGGATGGACAATCATCATCATCATCAGCAGCAGCAGCAGCATCATCGTCGTCGTCGTCGTTGTCGTCATCATCATCATCATCATAATCAAGAAGTTGTTATAACAAATCGGATTTTAAACAATGTGATTAATATTGTGTGAAACGCGGTAATACATATTTATTCACTGAGAAAATTAGTTTCATCCATCTTGAGGACGACGCGGATTGTTAGAGTCTGCCTGTCCTGTGCTCTTGACGAAATCGCTGTCTATACAAAAGATTAGGTTTTAAAAGTTGAACGAAATATCTCATTTTAATCGCGTAATTGATATAATTTATTTCGCACATTTAAAAGTGTTTCTCTTTTCATAATTAGTTTTTTTTTAATATAACAAAACATATTTGTTTTAAATTTAAAACGAAATAACTAATATATTTTTTTCTAAACTCAGTCGTAATTTCTTAAGAAAACAAAACCAAATACGGGGCTTAACGTTCTCGTCGAACTAAAGTGATGTGTTATAGAATAATCGCACGTAGAAAGTCATATCGATGTCATGTTCGCATCTAAATATTATTGTAATAAAAAGTTTAATATCAACCATGAAGAATTATTTCCGAGTCCAATAAACTCGACAACAATTTGTTACTTACTCCGTTATATCAGGTACGAAGTTGATGCTATAGAGTGCATGACAAAAACGGGTAGGGATAATGATGAATTAAGGACATAAAACGCATACGTTTAAAACAAGAATAAGAAACATATATTATGACTTATTTCTGTTCCGGCTACGAATCAGAACGGATTTCAATCTCCTCACGGAGTTCAAGTGTAATCGTACACGTATATGATCACATTACGCCTGGTCGCCATGTTATTTTACTTTCTTTGTCTGAAATTTTCACGGGTATATGAATGTATTCGCAACAAATCCAATACCGGCTGTGCTGTTGCGTCATAATTTTTTAGGGCGATTTGTTGTCATTTTCTTTTCAGCTGCCCAGGCGGGTAGACGCCCGGTCGCCCCTTTATCGTTGGTGCCTCATTAACTATTCGTACTTTAACAAAAGTTCTCTATTTATCTAGGGGTATCTTATTATAAATGCGTTCGTGATAAAAAGCCTATTTCCCCTTAATAAATCGGTCACAAATAAGATCAGATGTTTAATAACAAAATACACATTTACTTTCTATGGTTTTTTATAGTTGTGTATAGTGTTTAATATAGTCATTTGTGAAAGCCATTTCTTGAAGCATTTATTATTTTTAGAACATTTGTGTGTCATTTGTTTGTATCTGTACATATCGTTTTCATTTGTTTAACCTCTCTTACAAACGAGTTATGAGATGTCCGATTGCTTTCCAAGAGGCACCGCGTCATCTCTTTTAAATGGTTTTAATGTAAATGGGCGATTGTAAATAGGAGGAGGGTTTTCAATGGTCATTTCTCGTAATAACGATCGTAAGACATGTTAAGATGGGAAAAGATTAAACAAAATGGCGAATGCAGATTCCGCCATTAAAAATTAGGACAAAAAGTAAAAGGGCGAGTTGAAAGGTGGGCGGGACACGCGTAACAGAGGATGGGGGTGCGGATAATTTACAAGATGATGAGAAAAAATTAATAAAAGTAAAAGAAGAAAGAGAAGAAGTAATAAAAGAAGAAAAAAGAAAGGGGAGAAAAAGGAGACAAAGTAAAAAAAGAAAGGAAGAAAATGAGTATATGAAGAAGAAGAAGAAGAAGAAGAAGAAGAAGAAGAAGACGAAGAAGAAGAAGCAGAAGAAGAAGACGAAGAAGAAGAAGAAGAAGAAGTACAAAAAGAAAAGGAGGAATTATGAAAACTAATAAATAAGAGAAGAAAAAGAAGAAATCGGGGAAAGAAGAAGAAAAAAACTGAATGAAATATAAGAAATAAAAGAACGAGAAAAAAAAATAAAAGAGAAAATAAAGACAGGATTAAAAAAAATGATGGAACGGTTTTACAAAAGTAAAAAAAGAAGAAAAAAATGTTATGAAGTAGCAGTAAGTAAAAGAAAAATAGCGAAGAAGAAATCAGAATTTGAAATAGAAGAATTAAATTAACAAAACAAGAGAAAAAGATGCGAAAGACAAAAGAACAAATCTATACAACGGAAAGCAATGATTAAAACAGCTAAAATCTTACAGAAAATCCTCAAACGAGGAAACCAACCCGCAAAACTACAAACACTAACCAGCCACATAGAAATTGCAAGAGAAGTAAAAGTATAGAAAAGCACCATATAAACCCAAGGGAACTGAAATTACAAAATGTGTTATAAACTTGCCCCCCCCCCCTCCAAAAAAAAAACACGGCATCAGCCTCGGTTAATACCACCCAAAATACTCGTGACGGACCAAAGAGGAGCGAAAGACTGAGGACGAAAGAGCACTAACAAGACCTACCATGGAAGAGTGAGGAGAGTACTACTATCTTTGAGAGACTTATTGTCATCCGAATTCCCAGTAACACCAATAGGCGTTACCAGCGAAAATCGATGGTAAGACTCTGTTATAATAACGCACAGTCATTTGCAATAGTTATTGAAAAAGGTAGAGAGTACTAAGAATATGGGGAGACTTGTTGTCACTCGGATTCCAGGGAACACCACCGGTAATTATCAGTTTGTTAACCTTTGTTATAACTCCTTGTGCATACACATCATAATAATAAGCTGATGAAGAAGAAGAAGAGAAAGAAGAAGACGAAGAAGAAATTGTAAAGGAATGATCCTCGAAAAAGGAAACGTTTCCACGCTTTAATTTGTAATAAAGATTAAGTATTAAAAAAAAAACGTTTTGTTTTATGTTGTATTTAATAGAGGAAGGGAAACGAACACAGAAAGACATTATATACCCAAATCAAATACAGGCTGACAAATAGGGTGCAGTAATACACAGAGTGGGTGTGACAATGAAGAGAGAAAATAACTCAAGATTTAAAGAGAGGGGAGAGAGGTTTTTTATTTCTCCTATTAGCGTTTTAGAGAATAAAATGACCGGCGTTATTTATACGTACAAAGTGTCTTAGTATGAACGTTACCAATTTGATGGTTAATAACTGCGCAGGTATTAATTCTATTTTTCCGTGCTCTTCGGGATTGATTGAGAATAGAATAAGTTCTAAAATCATCAAAGGAGATGACATATTGTTCTTCAGAAAGTCTTTTACAGCAATAAAGAAGACTTCTTCCTATCATGCAACACCAAAAGCAAGAACTCGGTGTTCTTGAATCTCAGGCGCAAGCTGAATTCCTTCAAAGGCCACTGTGAAATCGGACCGTTTTTGATTGAGGATGGTGTTGGAGAGTCAAAGATCGTCGATAAAGAGCGTTGTATTGTGGTGTTTAATATATCATAGAAGGGAGTTGGTGCATGGCGTATCATGTGGCGAAAAGGGTAATTGTTTGAACAAGATGGGGCAATAACCCACATGAGATAACATCACTACCGAGTGGCTGGATTATCGCTTTGCTGGTCGACTAATAAGAAAACCCAACAGAATTCATTTTTGTTTTTTGTAACCATGTGTACCAGAACAATCAACAAACAATTGGAAAAACTCAACGTTGCCATCATTCAGCAGATCGATGGCAAAATAATGGAAGACTCTGCCACGACAATCAATACCTTTGCTTGACAGCTGCAAAGATGACATCATCGTTAAGGTGCACATTTATAACATGTCTTGTAAAATGTTGATTTTATAACAAGATAGATTGACTAAACACGCATTTTGATTATTAGCACTTCAGCTTCCGTAGAATTGATAACGATCTTCGATTTCTTGTTTGGTTCATAAGTGATAATCGTGTTCATGAGTAACGTTAGTTCTGAGATATTCTAAATATTATTACTTCGGGTTGTTCTGAAGTCGACACTAATTTTCCACGTGTGTTTATTGCTTCAAACATGGTCGCTACTATCAGGTTATATCGTCAGTGTGGTTTATTTGAAGAGTTGCTATTTACATTCCTCACATAGTGAGAAGATGAGACACAAGGTCAGGAGGTGAGGATTGAAAAAAACAGCGAACAGGACGTGTCTTTAGCCTACAAAAAAGACGCTTGAGCAGAATCGTCGAATTTCTTTGGAAGAGACGTCTTAAGCGATAAGCAATAAACTAAAAATAGCCAAGATGCTGCCGGACTGATTGTTAAAGACGTATCTTTGAGTGGTAAGAACGCCGTTATTTTAATTGTATATATAAGTTCTAAATCTGAATCGACTCCATTACCACTGGAACCGGTTAATGATAGATATCAAACATGGCTGACTCGTTTTTATTCGACTTCTTCGTATTAACTTAAAAACTAGACTTCCTAGGTTACGCCAATCATGATTCTTCCTCTACAACACAGATCACTTGTTCAATCGTCATGGACTCTAATTATTATGTAACTCAATAACTAAATCCGGTATTATCCCGTCAGCAATAAGAACGTGATTAAGCATTGCTGCACACCAAGGTGTGAATATTGTTTTTTAAAGCTACAATACAGCTATTTATGTTACCTTACGGTTGAAAACACTTTGCCTCTTATGCGTAGCAAATATAGCGCCATAGTAAACAGCTGTGTTTTTAGTTGACGTGTTTTGTAGTATTGATTTACTCCTCTCCAGGATTTAGGCACAAGGCCAGTTTTTATCTTACTCCCACAAGTAAGATGTGACCCAAGGTCGGGTCGGGAAAGTGGGGTTTAAAAATTGCCTGGGCAGCACCGTCGGCATTCCCCGGTAGGGGCGCCTCATGCAGTAAGCAATAAACTTACTCCTCCCCAAAGAGGGGAGGCAAAGCCTGGGAAGGTGAACCTCCCAGAATTGCACAGGACAGACCCATTGACCGGCGTAAATCAAGACCCGAAGGCAAAGACAACACCAGTACGGGGTGCAGTATCCATCGAAACAGATACTACACTTTGATCTTAGCCAAGTAGTAGTAATCTGTTGTGTCAGTAGAAGTCGTAGAAGCAGTGTGTACAGTTGATCTGTCTCTCTCTTTCTTTCTCTACTCCTGTAATAGTTCCTGTTAAGGTGTAAGCAATCCAAAACACCGACAACAATGTTTTACTGTAGCTTTCCGTTTTCTTTAACTGATTTATTTTTCTTTTAACAAATACATTACATCGACAAGTGCATGCTATTAAATACATTTAGCCTTCTCCTTTAGGGAAAACCCAAACGAAACCACCAAAAAAATCACGTAAGGGCCTTTTGAGACTGAACACCTAAGAGGTTGATTTGACTCCCTTATTCTTCCCACGTTGGCATTTGCGGCATGATATCACTTCATTGAACACGCCAGCCAAAATTCTAATAGTAACTTCTAGTGGGAAATTGCGCTTTCTACATAATCTAACTTCTCGTAGAATATCCTGTTACTTACGTAATCTAACACACACCACATCTAATAGTGATGCGTTTAGTTGGCCAAATAACGCTGAAGACGTAATCTGTATTAATCAGTATTTGTATGATGTTTGTGATTTGTTCTGTTGGCTTTAGTTTCTCCGATAGAATCGAGTACTCAAAGGCGAGACAACGTGAAGGTTGCCAACATAGTCGGTAAAGTGGTGGTATGCCGACAAACGGGTCCGGTCATTGTAGTTAAGTCAAAATCCACTTCACTATCCTCACTTCCTACTAACTTACGTAGATTAGATATCTTGTGTTTGTCTCTGTTTGTCACTCGTTCATATGAAGGAGAGTTAACAATATACTACTTGGCACTGTCATCAAATGAATAAATAAACGGGAAATCTTGAACACCGTTTGTATCACGTGCTTTATTAACAAGACAAGAACATGTCTCATAGAATAGTTGTTACCCAAAATTTAATTAATCTTCACACGTTTTTAAAAAGACAAAAAAAAACTAATAAGCTGATCAAAATGAGGGCAAACTTGAATTTTGAAATTTTGTGTGCATATTTTTAATTTTTATTTTTGTTCGACCCAAACAAGGCATATTGTCATTCTAACGTAATAGGCTACTGTGATAGGGAGCAGATTTATAAGGACGAAAACTGCATGGGGAGTTGAGCACAAGGCGATTGTTTACATTACATTTCGATTTCTTCCTACATATTTTTTTTAGCTTTAATATCTGCATGTCGGTACAGTCGGAGAAAACATCGAGCAGGAAGGGAGTTCTAAACACCGGCAGCTCGGAGAAAGAAGCTATTGGAGTAGAAGTCAATCCGGCATCTGGTGAGCTCCACAGTAAATGGATGAAATTTAGCTGAGTGTCAGGTTGGTCGAGTGTATTTACGCGGAGAGTGGGCACTAGAGCAGTAAGTTCATCGAAGCACATTCCATTGAAGTACTTGTAAAACAAGCACAAGGATGCAAAATTGTAGCGATGCGAAAGGGGATAGAGCTTATTGGTATGATTGTTTAAACAGAGAGCAGGAGAAGAGTCTAAGGGCAAGTAGTCCTAGGAAATAAGTTATTAGAGTAGATGATCTAAAGTTATTAGAGTAGATGATCTAAAGTTATAAGAGTAGATGATCTAAAGTTATTAGAGTAGATGATCTAAAGTTATTAGAGTAGATGATCTAAAGGCCTTAACAGTTGTGCATGTAGCTGGATGGGTCGGAGGAATTTACGTTGAAGGGTTAAAATTTCAGTAATTTCACAGTCACATATTCCGTAGAAATTCTTGTAAAATAATAACAGTGATGCAACTTTGTGGCGATGTTACATAGCCGAAGTTTGGCAGGCAGTGCGTCACCTATTGGGTAAATATTTAAACCTTTTATAAATTCTGAACTTGCTATTACAACGTTTCTGCATGATACGACTTATGTGTTCTGAAACTTGAACAAAATCATATCGAGTGTTTCACAATAAGGGGGAAATCATTGTTTTAGGCTGGCCCACCTAGTTTCATTAAATATTTCCTAAGACCGTATAGACGTTGAGGTAAATCACCTGTAACCTGAAACAGATAAACAATCTATTCAGTCTAAGTAACCCTCCCCATCTGCTTTAAAGAAGATCGAGGTGGTTACGTCTGCAGTGAAGATGATGACCGCGATTCTTCTGGATGCACAATCGCTTTGTGTGTATTGAATATTTTGATAATTGCAAGACTATCGTGCTGTGTCCTAAGCCTACTTTTTGAGGCAGTTAATAAAGGCCAGAAAGATCGAACTTCAATGTGAACAGAAAGGCGTGTTGTTTCATGAGGACGGTGCGCCGGCTCATGTTCTCTACGTAATTGATTGGTGTGTGACTGTGGTTTAAACTACTGTCTGAATCTATCATATATTGCCGAACATGGGTAAGAATAGGGAAGGCAATATCACAATGACGATGATGGTAGGTAAAACAGTGGGTTGTTAATAGCGTCTTTAACTACTAGAATGGAATCTCATTCAAGAATTGTTTTAAGCTATGCTACACAAAAGTGAAAAAATAAAGAACCGCTAGGGAGGATACGTTGAAAGGTGAATCGTATTTGTTTACATTCTAACTTGTACATGAATATAGGAAAGACCAAAGAGACAGACGACGAAATATATTTACTTGTTATTTGAGCTTTTCTCTTATGAAGATTTAAAATTAGAAGGAACTTTTTCTTGACAAATTCGATATCCAGGACCAGCCAACCTAATAAACTGAGTTATAATCCATCCGAATGAATTCCATTTAATTATACTTCAACTTGACTTCAGTATTTTACATTACGAAGCTTGAGCATGGGCAGAAGGGATTAAAAGACGAGAATCGACAAATGAATAAATGAGAAATGGGTTCTATTAAACAAATGTATTTTCACACAAAAATAGAATCAAAAATATAAAATATAAAAGTCCGATGACATATTTTCCGAGTCTGGCGAAATGTTTAAATAACTGCATCGAGGAAAAAAGAAAAGTCTGGGGCGCAAAATCTATCTATATACACTCTGTGCATTTCAATATAACCGAGTGCATTTTCGGTCAACGGGAATGGCGCGGCTTTGGTTAACCAATTGTAGATCAAGAAATGCCCTTATATCATAATCAGGAGGTCTGAATCAAAGTCTCCTCATCTTTCAATAAAGAACCCATGTATATATATATATATATATATATATATATATATATATATATATATATATATATATATATGTATATACATATATAGAGAGAGAGAGAGAGAGAGAGAGACACACACACACACAAACAGAGAGAGATAGGGAGAGAGAGACAGAGAGAGAGAGAGAGAGAGAGAGACAGAGAGAGAGAGAGAGAGAAAGAAAGAGATCCCCTACTCTATAATAAATACCAATGTGTATATATTTATATATAGATGGGTATAAATCCGTCCACTACACACAGATTAGCAAATGAAACAGGTATTTTTCTAGCTCCATGAGGAAACCATTTCCAGTGGTGAAGGTATTCGAGACATCAATTACCAAGTAAAACTACCCCACTCCTTAAAATAATCACGCAAAGAAATCCAACACGCTAAATAAAAAGACAACGAAAAAACTGTCTAGATGTATATAATTTTTACTAAGAATTATATTGTTTCTGAATATAAGATGAATAATGGAAAGTGGTTCATGATTTATGTTCATTGGCTATTAGTAGATGCTATATAATGCTGTATTTTCCGCGCATCTAATATCGGGATGGGTCGCTCTGGTGAATAGATATGATGTTCATGAAACACGACGTAGTTGATGACCCGGGGATTGTCACCACTGACCAACAGTCCCTATTTTATTTCCAATTAATTTTTAGCGCCATCAACATCATACAATTGGTTCCCTTATTTTAGAACCGGGATAGTAACAGCAATTCTATGAACATCGGAACAGACACGAGCCAACCCTAAGAAAACTTGCATGAAATAAAAAGAACTCGACATTTAAAAAAAAAATAGATAAGTAGGTATTCTTATAGACGACGCACCAAGTTTCCGTGGCGTCAATGTTCGGGCAGGTTACGGAAGTGCCCGAGAGTTGATGAGGCGAAAACGAGGCGAAAACTTCCACACGATAAATTGAAGACTGGCAGACGATAAATTACGGCGAAGTACATCAAACTATAATACATATATAAAAATAATGAAGCAACGAACCATAGTTAAGCAACTGTTTTGAATTAGATGTTTATTTTTTGTTTTGTTTTGTTTTTGTCAAAGGAACCATTTTTAATTTATTTTACTAGAAAAGACCTTTGCTGGCAGAACTCGAGATTCCACGAGCTGAAAGAGATTATAGAAATTCATTGTTTTCGTTATTAAAGGCGATTAATTTGTTCCCAAAGGTTATCGGCCGTGTGCTGTAGCCTGCTTGTCTAATGCCTGATGCAACCTGATTGTTTAATAGTTTCGTCAACTCTCGCACACTTCCGAGACCTGCCCGAACGTTGACGACGCGAACTCACGGAAACATGGTGCGTCATCTATAAGAGTACCCAGAAGTATAACAATAAAAATAATAATCAATATTAATTTCTAACGGTCGAGCGAAATGATTATAAAATTGATAAATAATAACAAATAAATGATAATAAATAAATGAATGACATACATCTCATGTTATACTAACATGTTATAACGCGACATTGCTCAGGAATGAATGGGAAAGTATATGTCATTTTGTGTTCAGCCCATAACACCATATTGCATTTATTATCATTAGATTTTAGATTTCCTGATATTTAATCTCAGGGGGTGGGGGGGGGCTGTTCAAGATATACTTGGTATTGATTTGATGGAAGGGCGTCTAAGTAAAGTGACATTAATTGATATAGATATCAGTAAATTTATAGTCTTTAACTTCCTCGACACACACCTGGCGTTTATTCGACAATAGCTGAATACTCTGAAGACGTTGTGTTCTATGTGTTCAACTTCTGAACACATTAAAAACAATTTATTTTCATGATTTTCAAGCGAAAACGCAGACCCCACGATAATGTACTTTCTTTGATCTTCTCCTCCAAACAGAGGCATATCACCATTCTTCAAATAAAGTAGCGGTGAAAAATAGTGTTACGAAGTATCGAATCTTCCTCAGCTGCGGCTGCCATTTTTTTTTCTTTCTGTGCCAGTGGGCACCTGTACTGTTGTGTAGTAAGTTAATTGTAAAATATAATAATAACAAAAGTACATTGAAATGTTATTGAAATGAACCGAAAACCTGAGAGTTTATGATTATTGAAGTATCCACGAGAATAATTAAAATTTTAAGTAGATAATATTGACATGGTTGGGTAATAGTGAAAGATCGCCGGATGTTTTTTCTCATTTAAACAAAAATAAAAAAAAGTGTCATCAGACGGCACCAAGTTAATAAAGTGAAAGTACATGTGTTTAAATAATTCTCCACGCAAAATTTTAAGAATATTTCTATATGAAGCCCCAGTTCTCCAATTATTTTGTTTACTTTAATTGTTGGTGGGTCTCTACAATAAATAAACGCTTATTTCATAAAGTTGACCATACAACTCAATTCATAAAAGGTTGTTTCAAACAAAAGAACGTTCTTCTTTTCTCCGTTTATTTATTTTAATTTCTTTTAAATGCACATAAAAGAATACAAACAGCGTACCTCGAAAACAGAATAATGCCCCCCTCTCTCTCTCTCGCGCGCTCTCTCTCTCTTTCTCTATCTATATCCCTCTCTCTCTCTCTCTCTCTCTCTCTTACAAAAGAAATATGAAAATATAAATGTTATGTTAATGAAGCAACTAAAAAATTACCTGGCCGTTTTTGTATTTAATTCCTATTAACTCTTAAAATCTGTTAATTCTATAAGCGCTACAGTAGTGTCGCGGTGTGAAATCAGTGTTTTCCTCGCGTGGGAACAATAATAATAAGCATACACCGTTTCCATATAAACTATAATTTACTCCATAAATTACTTTCTATCTCCTAATTTAAAGGCTTTACAATCGACTGCAAATATTGACGGCTATAAAGAAAACAAAACTACGTATCTGGTTGTCAGCACACACATTAAGATTTACTGCCTTACCCTTGTGCTAATCATTTGCGGGATTATCGTGTTGCTGTTCGTGAGAGATCAACTCATACGAATAAATCAGACCTAGCGTTGAACAAAACACCCGCTTGATCACTCGTTGCCTAAAACCTACCAACCTGAACAACTTGCATTTCTTTACTGGCATTGCCATTGCAAATGTGAGACGCGAAGTTGTCAGTCGAGTAGAGATCACAAAACCTACCAGTGATGAACGCCATCTCTTTTATGGACAGACACCAACTACTGAAGTCAAGGATAAGCCATATCGATCACTGAATAAACTCTCAGAAATAAACGAGCTGTGGATCAGAGGGCTGGAGAATCGCCTCTCTTATGTACATGGGAATCCATCTACTAGACTCTCCCTCTTTGCTCAGTAGCTCCCGTTGGTCGGGGAAAACACTCAACCGCCTAACAACAGGAACAGGACGATCAAAAGTTGCTATGGCCAGATTGGGCTAGAGAACTGACCCAACCATGTGCGAATGTAAAGAAAAGGACAATACGATACAACACTACTCTGTCTGTCCTCTACTGTCCAAACAGTGAAATTTCAAAGATCATGCAAAGTGCAACGATAATGAAAAATATTGTTTAAAAGGTGGAGAACTGTCAAATGACTACATGTTTCAAAAACACCCCAAAACGTTAGATTTCATTGCTACCGTAGAAACTTGAAAAACGATTTCAAAGCTTTTAAACTTATAATTAAAAAGTAATTCTCGCTAGAATAAAAGTTTATAAGCAAAATCCAAGGGTTATTATATACTAGCAGGAAGACCAGACGTTGCTCGGGATTTAATGAGGATCACTATTATGTACTTTATAAAACTATATTATATAATATACTCTTTGTTTTTGTTGCATGCCTCTTACAATTTCACCCCCTTAATATGGTCGGATGTAGCTGAATTTTCGGAAAACTCTCTGAATTAATGTCTTATACTTATAGTTTAAATTCCCTTAAAATCCAATATACGTATGTGAAGTCTGAAGAGGCTTCTGTCTTTATAGGTCACTTAGAAGTAGAGGTATGTAGATATTCGGTACAACGAGAGTAACGTAGAAATTCAGAACCACTTCCATTGTCTTTTATTGTCTTTTATTTCCAAACTATTTATACAATTGATTTGAATTTCATAAAAATAGGATATATTTGAAATTGTAAGGTTGAAATGCCCCTATTGCCCTATTAGTTGTGTACATAGAGATTCGGGAACACTTCCATTATCTTCCACGATAAATTTTGAATAAACAACACTTTTATATTTTATATAAATACTCTGAGCTTTCTTTCGAAAGAGAACACGCAAACATCACACATACATAGACACACAGATTCAGTTGTATATATATATATATATATATATATATATATATATATATATATATATATATTAGGGTAGGTCGATTTCACACTTTTTTTTAAATATTAAAAAAAGGCACGTACCGAAAGTTGTATATAGACCTATTAAATACTCATGCAAAAAATTAGATCAAAAACTTCAGCGGTTTTTTGAGCGTTTGGTATCAAAGATCGTAGACAAGAATATACTGAAAATTCCTCGTTTTTGCAAGATTTGCTTGAATACTGGTGTGAAAACCAAATAATTTGTGCATTTAAAATCAGCGAATGTCCTTTTATTTTATAAAAATGATATTAATTAAAGAAATCTTCAAATTGAAAATTTGCCCCCCCCCCCTCATTTTCAGTATCTGCTTTTTTAAACTACCTTTTAACGTTATGAATTAAACAGTAATATTTGAATACCTAAAAAAATGATTTTTTTCTGTTATAAGTGAAAATATAACAAGCAAAGAAATAAGGAAAAACCTAACACTATTTTAATGGAGCTTAATATTGAGAGTCAAATTGCTCCATATAAGACCCCTTAGACAAAAATGCTGGTCTCAATTTCTGACTCAAAACTTTGGCTGTAATGTGTTGATGCCTTGCTTTAAAACCATATACAGTTTGTGAAGCTTCTGTTATTAACTTAACTGCCCGTTCCACGCCCTGAGAATGCCAAAAATGCAGCATAATTTAAAATCTATTAATTGTGTCCAATGTGTGGCATTAAAATTAATAGGTGGTATTCTTTTTAATCTTTTTCTGGTTGACTCCTCACTCCTGAAAGAACAAATTAATTAATTGAATTATTAAAAAATTCCAATCTGTACTGCTTTAATAATTATGGTGAAATTAGATAAAATCTTTAAAAATCATTCTATAAATTGGAATAAATAATTGAGTCAGAAATATATGAATAAATATTACTTACCTAATGGCCAAAATTATTTTTAAAGCTTCTCTTACTTCAATCTCTTCAGATTTAACCATGGAATATAGAAAGTTTTCAGGCAGTAAACAAAATGTATTACCTTGTATATTTCTAAATGTGATATCTTGGATTTCCTGAGGCTGCTCCTTAATCCTCTGGGTCATATTAAAAATGTGCACTTGCTGATTGTGGAATTTACTATTTCTTTTAATTTCAAACCAAGAAGTGGCATACACATTTACAATAAAATTTACTACATAGTGTAGTTTTGTTGTGTGCCTTTGTGGGCATGCACCACGAGTCCATAAACACATGAGCCTGATGGCCAAGGTTAACCATCTTGCTTGGTTTAAAGGACCAATTTTCCAGGAGGTATATCTAGAGTCAACCTAACTTCTAGAAATACCTACTGTGTATTCATAAAGGAGTCTTTGGTCAGAACTAAGATCATGTATTTCATCAATTTTAAAAATTGACTCTAGAGGATTGCTAATAGTGGAAAATGATATTTGGGGTAAATCATGTCAATCATTTGAGCATAATTTCCCCAGAGGGCCACTGAATGTTGTAGGGCTCTTTGCGCAACCATCTATGTTTTTAAAAAGGGCTCTGAAAGGTAGTTCATTATGATGCAAAGAGCATCAATTGTGTGAAGATTTTTAAAAAGTTTTTTTTCTAAAATTGCAACCATTCCACCTTCGCAACCTGTGTTGGTATTTGTGTTGTCCACAAGTATAGCCTTGATACTGTTCTCACTGTGGAATTCATGCAAAGCATCCACCACTTGATCTGCATGAACAGCACCTGTTGCACCACTATTAGGAAGAACTCTGTGTAAGATATTTACTTTCACATGGTGTTTCTTTTGTAAAAGTTCAATGGTGTTCTGGTCCCTAATTTTTTTTATAATTCTCTGTCTATTTTCATCCACAATTTCCTTATACATCAATGTGTCCTTATCCATTCTCCCATCAACTCCAATACATATAATATTTTAGGTGGGGTAAAAACCCCTGGCTGAAATAGTTTTATTTGTCTACCTCCAACAAGGTAAGATGTGACACAAGGTCATGAAAGTGGGATTAGATAAGCCTGCGCTATAGAGGTGAGCACTCTGGCCATTAAAAAATTGACTGGGCAGCCCCGTCGGCATTCCCCTGTAGGGGCGTCTCAGACGGTTAGCAATAAACTTACTCCTCCCCAAAGAGGGAAGGCAAAGCCTGGGAGGGTGCACCTCCTAGAATTGCACAGGACGGACAAACCCCAATAGACGGGCGTAAATGCAGACCCTAAGGCCCGGACGATACCGATTTATTTGGTGGGGTAAAAACCCCTGGCTGAACTAGATTTTATTTATCTATCTCCAACAAGGGAAGATTGACACAAGGTCAGGAAAGTGGGATGAGAAAGCCAGTGCTCGAGAGGTGAGCACTCTGGCAATTTAAAAATTGCCTGGGCAGCTCCGTCGGCATTCCCCGGTAGGGCCGCCTCAGACAGTAAGCAATAAACTTACTCCTCCCCAAAGAGGGAAGGCAAAACCTGGGAGGTGCACCTCCTAGAACTGCACAGGACGGACAAGCCCCAATAGACGGGAGTGAATCAAGACTTAAAGACCCGGACGATACCGGTTTATTTGGTGGGGTAAAAAACCCTGGCTGAACTAGTTTTTATTTATCTAACTCCCACAAGGTAAGGTGTGACAAAAGGTCGGGAAAGTGGGATTAGATAAGCCAGCGCTCGACAATTCAATATATATTTGTGATAATTAAATTTGTAAACACAATCAACACGTGAATTATAATTCGCTCGTTGATTTTTAAACGGTGAATACCATAAAAAATATCCAATAAATAAAACGCCTATGTAAATAAATAATTATTTATATATAAAATTAAATATTATAGTGTTTTATTCCTTTTTAATTTGAATATGTACATTTAATTTCTTAAGAAAAGGAATAATAAACTTTAACATATTTATTATTAAGTAATGTATTACTTTTTTTTGTTAAAACTCGGGTTTAATTTAAGGCGACACTTCTACCGGTGAAATCTAGGCTGTGAGAAAAAATCTCGATTTATTTGATCTTAAAGTTGCAATGCTCAAATAAATACAAAGTTTTGAAGAAAAATATTTCTTGTGGTAACTTTTGACATTATTTGGCAACTTTCTTCGAGTGCGATAATTTACAGTTTCAAAATCGACCTCCCCATATATATATATATATATATATATATATATATATATATATATATATATATATATATATATATACTTGATGAAATAAAAAGTATGAGAGGAAAATGTATTCAAAAAATAAATTATCTAAGTAGGCCAAACATTATCTCGTATATAACTACAATGAATTTCCGGCAGTCTGTACATAATCTATTCATGTTCTGAATGCATACTGAAACAGAAAACATATTTGAAATATATATATATATATATATATATGTGTGTGTGTGTGTGTGTGTGTGTGTGTGTGTGTGTGTGTGTACATATATACACTTATATGTACATACATATATAGTAGTCGGGCTCAAAAGAATTAGTTAGCATACCATGTATAATTTCTTTTTTATTATAGTATTATATTTGATAGAAGAATCGTGTGTGTGTTTCGTCGTGTTTAATGTGTTTTCTTAACCTTCACGGAATATTAAACAAAAAAAACTCATAACGTATAATAATATCAGATATCTATTTCATTTCACAATTAAAGTCATGAAGTTGGGGAAAATAACATTTATTTCATGAAGGATATGGAATTTAACCAATTTTATATTATTTTATTCTTCATGCAGAGCGTGTTTTATATTTTTAGAGAGTGGGTTCCTCGTTTCCGTTTCTAAAACATAATACTCGCCTTATCGTTAATAAGATTTTATTATGAAGGCGACAAGGCTATGAAAGTTAATGCGTTATTACTTAACGAAGTTTAACCCGTTCATGTTTACTATTTTTAGAACCGGAGCACGAAGAGCGGGAAGTATGAGATCATTTCTGAGACTGCAGTTCAAACATTTACGCAAGACATTTACTTGGACATTGCTCTCAATATTACTCATTTCTAGAACTTCCATCTGTCTCTGGTGGGATTTTATGTAATAAAAGGTTTGCCCGGGCCTTCTTGAAGGTATAATGCAGTAGTGCAAGATTGCAATAATTTTACTGGCATATGTAATCCGACTTAGCTGGAAACTGGAGAAACTTTATCTGTTGTTCGACTGGTGTGTCTAACATTGAGGGCACAAACACTTGGAAACACAATACGTTGTAAGCGGTTGTAATATTACGTTGCAAGGCATATCCTGGTGGATATATATATATATGAAGATTCTGTTAAATTCTACAGATTTCTTCTGTTCAACTACTCTCTTCACTATCTTTCGAATCTTTCAGATATTATTTCATGTGCCATCGTCGAAAAGACTAATAAAGGTTGCACATGTATCACGAGTACTTTATATTTTTCAATGAATTATCTCCAGCTTTTCATTCATCGTTTTTACTGTCATCTGAAGATTGTTCGTAAATAATAGAAACTATTAGTGATACATTGGGGGTCCGTCCTTTACTATGACACAATAAAAGATCATCAGAATGATTGAAAAAATTAAGAAGGATATAATTAAACAGAATATTTATGTTGTGTTTAACAACATCTACGTCAATGAAAACATGCTGCTTGAACACACACAGCACACACCACACACACACACACATACACACACACACACATATATATATATATATATATATAACATAGATCGATGTAACCATTAATACATGATCTAATTGCATTTCAAGAATCTAACATAACAGTTTTTGTACGATTGTTTCAGACACTAGGTGTTTATACTGTGGCTTAAATAGAAGTTATCAATTACAGACACTTTATTTAGATAATATACAAAACAAATTAATCTAAAAGCAGTCGTATACAAAATCTATTAAATATTAAGAACTTGAAGCATGAAAGCCTTAACAAAAATTATTGGGTTTAATATTCATTAACCCGAAAATGGCGGATACAACTTAAAATTAAACAACCAAACCAAGCGACAATAGCACTATAACATGACTATCTTTTGTTATAAATGCGTGACTACTTACCGCGGCTAAAAGCCACACGTGGATAAAAGTAAATGAGATGGAATATACGGCACAATCGACCAAACAGCAGACTGGCTCTCATTGGATTGCCGAGGGTAAGCAACGTCGAGCCTAGTTAGTATTAGATGAATGACCATTTTAAAATACCAGATGATGTATGTGTTAGGATGGCGGCAACTACGCCCAAATATCTGGCAAACCTAACGTCGTCATGTTCCCTGACCGAGATATAAATGCGGCAGGGGACCGCCTGTGAATTTAATATTCCTTAGAAACTCCCACCCTCGCTTAAATCGCCGAGAGCAAATACCGTTTGAGGTACCAGGTAATAATGAAAAATATTAGGAGAGGATGAAAAATGATCAATTGAATGAAAAGTTAATTACATATGAGGGAGTTTATGGCAAGCATTTGTTGGTGGTAAATTTGAAAATAACCGTGTTGTAGTTTGCAGAGAAGAAGTTCCATGGTAATGTGTTCCACGCGAAAGTCTTTTGACAGAAACTGTTCATAGAAATTCCACCTGGCACTAAGCACACGAGGGAATAAACAAAGTTATTTTCCGTTGGCGTAGCATGGCGATAACGTACACGTTAGAGGCCGACTATCATACCATTTAAAAAGAAAAGCGTTAAAAACGATTAACAATGCTAGTTTAAAAATTACGAGACGATTTTAAATAAGTTCCATTCGTTCAAAGTACATATTTAGCGATCGAAATACATTTTCAAACTGACACCATACATCGCGACTGGCCGGCCGACCGACCGAGCTTCGCACGAGAATCCAAGGATGCATCTACAACCTCTTATCAGCCTTTTTTTAATGTATGGGTGTTGCTGGATATCTTTCGTACATGATTGCTGGAGATTTGTCTCTCAATATTTCCAGGTCCCGCAAACAAAAATAGACACAGAAAGCAGAAGAAATCCTCTGTCTCTGACGAGGAGAGCAAACATGATCTTTGTGGCCTAATAATAAGTTATTTTCCCTCATTTATCTTATCTGGGGTTTGTCTGTTAACATCTTCACCAGTGATGAGTGAGACGATACCAATCCCCGTTATTTTGGGTGAGGGGTGCGTTTTTTTGCATCTCTGTTTGCTGCATATTGTTATCCACAGTAAACAAATTCCAGTTTTTAAATTGAAACACAACAAAATACTATTTATAAAAAAAAAACGACTCTATTTTTTAAGGTAACTTATGCTATGTGTGTAATTATTTTGATCAAGAGAATACAGACAAAAATATATAAATAACGAAAACATGTTTTTAACCCACGTATCTTTTCCATCTTTTCATCTTACTTCTTACTCTTCGATTTTCATTCATACTCATTTACATAATCACAAAGTCTTATTCAAGCCGTCCTTTTTTCTGTTCAACATCGGTATTTATAGTTATTCAACCAACGTCATGTTTTAGTGAATCTTTGTTTTAAATTTTAAACAATCTATCTATCTCAATCAAATAGAGGCAAACAGAACTTTAGTTTTATTATCGCCTCGCTATTTTTTAAAAGCTTATACACGCTAAACAAGGCACATTGCAACTGAGATGTAAGAGGGCACTCTAAATAAAGGACAATGCCTACAAAAACACATTCTAAGTAGAGAGTTAAGCGGCCAAATGTCTATTCGCATTACATTTAAATTTCTACATGTAAGTAGTCATGGAAGTAAGAGAATAGCAATGCAATTCCAAAGTATAGCAGTTTGAAAGAAATACACTATTCGAGTAGAATGTTTTCCGGCATCCGGGGACTTTTCCAGTGAAAAGGTTGGAGTTTGTTTCTTGTCGGGTTAGTCGGGGTATTTACGTCGAGGTTGCACCAGTGTTACAAGTTCGTCGGAGCATTTTACATTATTATTTATGTGCATCTATTTATTGCAATTATTCTTGTTTTCATGTGCATAAATTGTGGCTAGGTAGTTAAGCAATTATTTTGTGAATGGCAATGCATGCTAATTATGCAGTTAACATTATGTTCTTGATTATTTTTTTTGTTTTTTTCTATCAGTGTAATTACTATTACAATCAGAGTCATCACTAGTTTATTATTATTATTATTATTATTATTATTATTATTATTATTATTATTATTATGAAATTTACGCTCCCTCCGGTCGCATATTTTTGCTAGTATGTAATTTGGGTAGAGCTTTTTATCACTACAATTAATTTAAATAATATATTGCACATGATAAGTAACATCATTAATAAAAAGATAAATTAAGTTTGCATTATGTTGGTTTGTAGCAACCGTAAACAGGTTTGCATTAAAAATAAATGTAAAGAAAATGAAAATTTTAAATAAAAATTGAATGTAGTATTTATTATAGTGTAGTAGTAACGAATGAAAGTTAATAAGAGAAGGAAAAGAAGAAATAATTGTTACCTTATATACGATTCTAAAAACAGTTATTTACTTGCCCAGTAAAAGGTGTCCCTCCACCAAGGTATCGTCTGCTCGCATTTCTTTACACCCAATCGTTTTGCGCCAAATCCAGGTCAGAATATAATAAGTAATAGTGTATGTCTTTCATAGCGGAAAAAATGTACGTAAATTTAAAATCAACAATTAATAAAACAAAATACCGACCCTAACCCTAACGACGGGGTCAAAGTTAGCGCGGGTCCTAAAGTGAAAACTAAATTCGTTATAAGGTGTGCGTGTCTGATTTTTTAAATAGAAATTTTAAAATCAATTATTTTAATTTAGCAGTTTGATTCAGTGAATTTAATGGCTTATAAGATCAAGAAAATAAACAAACTTAAAACGGTTTTAAAAAATAAATAAGAGGAAAATTATCACGGTGAATGCCAGCGTTGTTGATTACATTTTAAATAACGCGCCGTATTCACGCTGGCTGTTTAATCAGTTGCGCCATATTGAATTAACGGAGGGAGGGATGGGAACCACTGATTAAACAGCCAGCGTTAATCCATTCGTCATAGCATATTAACTACGTAACGCATTTCATGTATGTATCTGTCTGTCGGTCTAAATTATAATTTATAAGTAAGATTATTAGCGTGCAAAATAGCGTAAATACATGTGGAAATCTAAAGAAAACAATCATGCGTGTATATTTGTGTATATTAATTTATTACAAGTTGAAAAGCAATTGAGTATGTAAATTGAGAAATGCGCATAGTGTTTCCGGCGGCTTTTCTAGTAGTATATAATGAAGCTGGCGGACTCAGTAAATAATAATGCTACTCTGATGGAGTTTCGGCTTCAGACAGACGGACAGGCAGACAGATACATAAACTCCATTATTAATAGATTATTATTGGTGGTGGTGGTGTTATCGTTATTCTTGTTATACCTGCCATGTTTTCTTTGAATTTTTTAAAAATTTGTTTTTCTTTACTACTGTCACGTAATACTCAAACATTTCTAAATCTTTACAGCAACTGTACGGTAGTTGTACTTAATTTTTATTAAATATTTTATTCAAAGGATTAGTTATGCGAAAGCGTCTTTCGATAAGATTTAGAAAATTCCTTACCAAGTTTACGTCCTTAGCGTCTACTTATACGGTGCGGTGAACAAAATGATATTTCTCTAACTTCTATTTTTATGATTTTTATTGGTATCTTATTTTTTTTTATATTTAATTGCAATGTTATTATACCCACACTTTTTAGAGATGTGTTATAAACGTTTACTAAATTATTACAAACCTTTTAGTTGGTAGAGTTATAACTGAGTTTAAATCCAATAGAACTAGGAACATGTGTTACAATTGATCGCGGGTTATTGTACTTTAATATTCTATTATATAGACCTCGTATACTTTTATCAAAGTTGAATTATCATTATTACACATTTTATCCGCTAGCTGCGAAATATGCACCAACATGGCTTAGTGTCCTCTAAACTCTACGATCTTGGGCTAAGGTCTTCATTCACAGACGTTGTCTATCCCTTTTTTGTATACTTTTCGGCCGGCTCGCCTGTGTTATGCCCTCACCGCATATTTTGAATAGTCTCACTCTAGAATGCTTAATGTGGTCAAATAATCTCAAGACTTTACATTTGATGGTAGAGCTTATTGATGAGATGCCAGTGAATTTTCCAACTCCACGATACTGTGTGATCAGTTATGAAGTGGGTGATGTGGTTTTAGAAAATTTCAACTCTCTGAAGTAATTTGGCAGTCCATTTGACACATCCATGTATGTATAAGACATATATAGAAAGAAATATAGAAATCAATTTCTATATTTTATTAGAATAAATAACCACAATTTTTTTTTATATAGCAGCAACAACGAAATGGTTTATTAGAAGTGAGAGAGATGAGAGAAATGAGAAATCTGCTGCCGCTTTGTAGATGAATTTATGGCATGTCGGTGACAAATACAGATGGGAATATGAGGTGATCCGTCTTGGTTGGGGACAGGGAACCATCTGCCGATCGTCTACAATATCTAAATGGGCTGAAGTAGTCCTTTAGGTAACTTATGATATCAATGCACCCTGCAAGCTGATTGCCCAACATATGACCAAATCACCTCCCAGGGGCATTTATGGCTGCTACACATATGTGTTATAGATGTTCGCCTTAATTTTGTATGGTATGGGTTTAGAAGCTTAGGCAGGTTTACATTTTATGAAGGCAGCCAAACCTAAACCAATTCTGTGATTTACAGCGTTTTGCACGTCAATAGATGAAGACAGCTTGTGACCAACTTAAACAAACTCTAGTTACCTATTTTTGGCCATTGATATTGATGTTGAGGAGACTTCTTTTGAGTACTTCATCAGATGTTCCAAGTATAACTGTAATACAGAGTAGGGGTTAAAGGTTGCAGCTATGTCTTCCGTATAGCTAAGATTGGACCAAAGATGGCCGCAATTTAAAAAAAAAGAGCTACATTGTTGTTGTGTTTTCTAAATAATTGATGTTATGACAACGCAGAGTAGAAGCGCTGAAAGGACATCACCTTGCTTTACACCCTTCAGAATTTTGATTGGGAGTGATGTGCCTATATCAGTTTTAATTGCAGCAGTCGAATTAGTATATGTTATATCTAAGAGGTGTATATACAGTTTATACATATTGGCTTCTTCAAAAGGTGTACAAAAAAATGGAAGCTGGATGCTATCTAACGCCTTAGAAAAGCTTTAGTAACATCAATAAAGGCAATAAACACTAGATTATACAATTCTATAAACTATTCTCTATTATCTGTTCTTAAAGCCATTATTTGCTCTATAGTACCTGTCCTTGGTTGTTATGTAGCTTTAGAAGTTGTGAATAATGCATAAACATATTTGTTGATACATTTGCCACTCATCCAATTTGGAAGTGACATCAAAAAGCTTTTATTTTTATGTTGGATGATACTTCGATTCTTAGATCTATGTTTTTTTCATTTCCACACATAATTCATCGTAAGGATTTCACCCTTAACTATGTTAGAGCATTTTATTACAGCCAATCTATCATCGCTATATAACAAATGATGACGTTATCAATCAAACCAGAGAAATAGATGCTTTATGACATTGTATCTAAAATTATATATGAAAATCATATTTTACATGATTTCCCAGTATGCATTTCAATAGTGGTCAACACATTGCAGAAAAAAAAAATGAGTCAAATGGCTACAGGAACACAATCGTGTTCGAACCCTCATTGTATCTGAACATGGAAAGCCTTCAAGCTAATAACAGATTTTAGGCAAACTTCGACCTCATTCACCAACATAGTCTCCGTTTATGATTATATACTGATACTAACGCTACCCTGACAATTCGATGCCTTTTTGTAGAACGATTTTCTTTGGTCTCAAAATACGAACCAGTTTTTCATATCACTACTTCATTGGAGAAAACGCTTTTTGCACTGGAGCATTATTTTGTGAACTGCAAACATCCAGTAGTTACTGGGGAGAAGATTAAGAAAATACAGTGGGTAGGAAAGGAATTAGAAGTGCAACTCATGATGTTTTGCCATCGTTGCGATCGACGTGTGACATTTTACACATTCATGATTGAAAATCATTTTTTCCTCATTAATAATGCTATACAAGATTTGCTATTTATCGTTCTTTAATTCTCAAGTTAATCGATAAAACTAAATGCATTGCGCACCCCAAATTACGTAGACCAAAGCCTTGCTTGGGGAGTTTGCGTCTTTGATGCGCTTCAGACGGATTTCAGCTGTTTCTGTCAAATAATACACTGACTACCAATTTGACTGTGGAATTTAGTGGTCGATCCATGTTTCATCCATTGTCACATATTGACGCATAAACTTCGTTTGTTATCGAACTGAAACAGTTGCAAACAGTTGCAAACAGCTGCAAACAGTTGCAAACACCGCTCTCGATCGCCAACACATTCTCATTCTTGTCCGACTCTAAGCAAACGCGACACGCACTTTAAACACAGCTTTCTCATTGACAAATGCTCATGAAAAATAGCGTTTATATTAATTTCTGATATCTTAAACATCTTTTTATCTTATATATCAATTAACGATCAGCCAAAACGAATCTGCGGACCGTTTTATTGTTTTCTGGAACAACTGCCGAATTTAGACGACTCGAGTGTTCAGCGTCATTTCTGTCATGACAATTGCGTTTAAAGTCAGCGTATACCTTATGAACTATTGTTTCCATCAGAGAATGGTCTGAATATTACTTATGAAGCAGTTGCTTTTAGTGAACAGTATTTTTATCTAATGATAAAGCAATTCTTTACTCTCACACGAAATTCAGATGTTTTCATTGTTTAAAAATTTGCAACAGTAGCTTCACTTAAATAAGTGTTTTTTTGTGAACTAATAATCGCATTCGGATCAAATTTTGATACGTGCTATTTGAAGGTTAGTACTTTATAAAATCATATAGATTTTAAGGTTAGTACTTTATAAAACTATATGGATTTTACGGTTAGTACTTTATTAAATCATATGTATATTAAGGTTAGTACTTTATAAAATCATATGGATTTAAAAGTTTGTACTTTATAAAATCATATAGATTTTAAGGTTAGTACTTTATAAAATCATATGGATTTTAAGGTTAGTACTTGATAAAATCATATAAATTTGAAGGTTAGTACTTTATAAAATCATATGGATTTTAAAGTTAGTACTTTATAAAATCATATCTATTTTAAGGTTAGTACTTTACAAAATCATATGGATTTAAAGGTTAGTACTTTATAAAATCATATCGATGTTAAGGTTAGTACTTTATAAAATCATATGGATTTTAAGGTTAGTACTTTATAAAATCATATGGATTTTAAGGTTAGTACTTTATAAAATCATATAGATTTTAAGGTTAGTACTTTATAAAATCATATGTATTTTAAGGTTAGTACTTTATAAAATCATATAGATTTAAAGGTTAGTACTTTATAAAATCATATGGATTTTAAGGTTAGTACTTTATGAAATCATATAGATTTGAAGGATAGTACTTTATAAAATCATATGTTTTTTAAGGTTAGTACTTTATAAAATCATATAGATTTTAAGGTTAGTACTTTATAAAATCATATGTATTTTAAGGTTAGTACTTTATAAAATCATATAGATTTAAAGGTTAGTACTTTATAAAATCATATGGATTTTAAGGTTAGTACTTTATGAAATCATATGGATTTGAAGGATAGTACTTTATAAAATCATATGTTTTTAAGGTTAGTACTTTATAAAATCATATAGATTTTAAGGTTAGTACTTTATAAAATCATATGGATTTTAAGGTTAGTACTTTATAAAATCATATGTATTTTAAGGATAGTACTTTATAAAATCATATGGATTTTATGTTAGTACTTTATAAAATCATATAGATTTTAAGGTTAGTACATTATAAAATCATATGTATTTTAAGGTTTGTACTTTATAAAATCATATGAATTTAAAAGTTTGTACTTTATAAAATCATATGTTTTTTAAGGTTTGTACTTTATGAAATCATATGAATTTTAAGGTTAGTACTTTATAAAATCATATGAATTTGAAGGTTAGTACTTTATAAAATCATATGGATTTTAAAGTTAGTACTTTATAAAATCATATCTATTTTAAGGTTAGTACTTTACAAAATCATATGGATTTAAAGGTTAGTACTTTATAAAATCATATCGATGTTAAGGTTAGTACTTTATAAAATCATATGGATTTTAAGGTTAGTACTTTATAAAATCATATGGATTTTAAGGTTAGTACTTTATAAAATCATATAGATTTTAAGGTTAGTACTTTATAAAATCATATGTATTTTAAGGTTAGTACTTTATAAAATCATATAGATTTAAAGGTTAGTACTTTATAAAATCATATGGATTTTAAGGTTAGTACTTTATGAAATCATATGGATTTGAAGGATAGTACTTTATAAAATCATATGTATTTTAAGGTTTGTACTTTATAAAATCATATAGATTTTAAGGTTAGTACTTTATAAAATCATATGGATTTTAAGGTTAGTACTTTATAAAATCATATGTATTTTAAGGATAGTACTTTATAAAATCATATGGATTTTATGTTAGTACTTTATAAAATCATATAGATTTTAAGGTTAGTACATTATAAAATCATATGTATTTTAAGGTTTGTACTTTATAAAATCATATAGATTTGAAGGATAGTACTTTATAAAATCATATGGATTTTATGTTAGTACTTTATAAAATCATATGGATTTTAAAGTTAGTACTTTATAAAATCATATGTTTTTTAAGGTTAGTACTTTATGAAATCATATGAATTTTAAGGTTAGTAATTTATAAAATAATATAAATTTGAGGGTTAGTACTTTATAAAATCATATAGATTTTAAGGTTAGTACTTGATAAAATCATATAGATTTTAAGCTTAGTACTTTATAAAATAATATGGATTTTAAGGTTAGTACTTTATAAAATCATATGTATTTTAAGGTTAGTACTTTATACAATCATATAGATTTAAAGGTTAGTACTTCATAAAATCATATGGATTTTAAGGTTAGTACTTTATGAAATCATATGGATTTGAAGGATAGTACTTTATAAAATCATATGTTTTTTAAGGTTAGTACTTTATAAAATCATATAGATTTTAAGGTTAGTACTTTATAAAATAATATTGATTTTAAGGTTAGTACTTTATAAAATCATATGGATTTTAAGGTTAGTACTTTATAAAATCATATGTTTTTTAAGGTTAGTACTTTATGAAATCATATGGATTTTAAGGTTAGTAATTTATAAAATAATATAAATTTAAGGGTTAGTACTTTATAAAATCATATAGATTTTAAGGTTAGTACTTGATAAAATCATATAGATTTTAAGCTTAGTACTTTATAAAATCATATGTATTTTAAGGTTTGTACTTTATAAAATCATATGTATTTTAAGGTTAGTACTTTATAAAATCATATAGATTTAAAGGTTAGTACTTTATAAAATCATATGGATTTTAAGGTTAGTACTTTATGAAATCATATGGATTTGAAGGATAGTACTTTATAAAATCATATGTATTTTAAGGTTTGTACTTTATAAAATCATATAGATTTTAAGGTTAGTACTTTATAAAATCATATGGATTTTAAGGTTAGTACTTTATAAAATCATATGTATTTTAAGGATAGTACTTTATAAAATCATATGGATTTTATGTTAGTACTTTATAAAATCATATAGATTTTAAGGTTAGTACATTATAAAATCATATGTATTTTAAGGTTTGTACTTTATAAAATCATATAGATTTGAAGGATAGTACTTTATAAAATCATATGGATTTTATGTTAGTACTTTATAAAATCATATGGATTTTAAAGTTAGTACTTTATAAAATCATATGTTTTTTAAGGTTAGTACTTTATGAAATCATATGAATTTTAAGGTTAGTAATTTATAAAATAATATAAATTTGAGGGTTAGTACTTTATAAAATCATATAGATTTTAAGGTTAGTACTTGATAAAATCATATAGATTTTAAGCTTAGTACTTTATAAAATCATATGGATTTTAAGGTTAGTACTTTATAAAATCATATGTATTTTAAGGTTAGTACTTTATACAATCATATAGATTTAAAGGTTAGTACTTCATAAAATCATATGGATTTTAAGGTTAGTACTTTATGAAATCATATGGATTTGAAGGATAGTACTTTATAAAATCATATGTTTTTTAAGGTTAGTACTTTATAAAATCATATAGATTTTAAGGTTAGTACTTTATAAAATAATATTGATTTTAAGGTTAGTACTTTATAAAATCATATGGATTTTAAGGTTAGTACTTTATAAAATCATATGTTTTTTAAGGTTAGTACTTTATGAAATCATATGGATTTTAAGGTTAGTAATTTATAAAATAATATAAATTTAAGGGTTAGTACTTTATAAAATCATATAGATTTTAAGGTTAGTACTTGATAAAATCATATAGATTTTAAGCTTAGTACTTTATAAAATCATATGTATTTTAAGGTTTGTACTTTATAAAATCATATGTATTTTAAGGTTAGTACTTTATAAAATCCTATAGATTTTAAGGTTAGTACTTTATAAAATCATATGTATTTTAAGGATAGTACTTTATAAAATCATATGGATTTTATGTTAGTACTTTATAAAATCATATAGATTTTAAGGTTAGTACATTATAAAATCATATGTATTTTAAGGTTAGTACTTTATAAAATTATATGGATTTTAAGGTTAGTACTTGATCAAATCATGTAAATCTTAAGGTTAGTACTTCATAAAATCATATGGATTTATAGGTTAGGTCCTTATAAAATCATATCGATTTTAAGGTTAGTACTTAACAAAATCATATGGATTTAAAGGTTAGTACTTAATAAAATAATATCGATGTTAAGGTTAGTACTTTATAAAATCATATGGATTTTAAGGTTAGTACTTTATAAAATCAATTGAATTTAAAGGTTCGTACTTTATAAAATCATATAGATTTTAAAGTTAGTACTTTATAAGATGATATAGATTTTTAGGTTAGTACTTTATAAAATCATATGGATTTTAAGGTTTGTACTTTATAAAATCATATGTATTTTAAGGTTAGTACTTTATAAAATCATATATAGATTTTGAAGTTAGTACTTTATAAAATCATATGGATTTTAAGGTTAGTACTTTATAAAATCATATCGATTTTAAGGTTAGTACTTTATAAAATCATATCGATTTTAAGGTTATTACTTTATAAAATCATATGTATTTTAAGGTTAGTAATTTATAAAATCATACAGATTTTAAGGTTAGTACTTTATAAAATCATATAGATTTTAAGGTTAGTACTTTATAAAATAATATGTATTTTAATTTTAGTACTTTATAAAATTATATGGATTTTAAGGTTAGTACTTTATAAAATCATATGGATTTTATGGTTAGTACTTTACAAGATCATATGGATTTTAAAGTTAGTACTTTATAAGATGATATAGATTTTAATGTTAGTAATTTATTAAATTATATAGATTTTAAGGTTAGTAATTTATTAAATCATATAGATTTTAAGGTTAGTACTTTATAAAATCATTAATATGTTAAGGTTAGTACTTTACAAAATCATATGGATTTAAAGGTTAGTACTTTATAAAATCATATCGATTTTAAGGTTAGTACTTTATAAAATCATATGGATTTTAAGGTTAGTACTTTATAAAATCATATACATTGTAAGGTTAGTACTTTATAAAATCATAAGGATTTTAAGGTTAGTACTTTATAAAATCATATGAATTTTAAGGTTTGTACTTTATGAAATCATATGAATTTTAAGGTTAGTACTTTATAAAATCATATAGATTTTAAGGTTAGTACTTTATAAAATCATATCTATTTTAAGGTTAGTACTTTACAAAATCATATGGATTTAAACGTTAGTACTTTATAAAATCATATCGATGTTAAGGTTAGTACTTTATAAAATCATATGGATTTTAAGGTTAGTACTTTATAAAATCATATGTGTTTTAAGGTCAGTACTTTATAAAATCATATGGATTTTTTTTATCAGTGGCGCTATTTATATATCCGGTCAGAAACTTATTGTGTCATATGTTATGTGTGTATCCTTAAGTTACCTGTGTCTTTATTATTTCTGTTTGTTTGACGTATGCACATTTCTCTTGCCAGTTAATAAATCGACATCTCGTCAAGTATTGCTGATAGCCATAAACTTTGATCTGTCACATTTAACATCTTAAATACAAAAAAACAAATAGCTAAAAATAGTACAACATATAATGCAGATTTATCAATGCTTGTTTTATGTTCATAACGATTATTCTTAATATTTGTCAGATTTTGTTTAAGAGAAACTTATATATATATATATATATGTATATGAAAAAACTACACATTTTGAAATATTTTAACTCCATGAACGACAAACCAGGGTTTAGCTGAAAATCTGACGTGACCTATTTTCTGCGTCGCGCATGTTCATATAACGTGATGCAGAAATTGGTGAAATCCCTCGAACAGGGTTGATATGACGTAAGACAAATCAACAAAACCAAACGGCAAAAGCACTATCCCATGACGATAGTTAATACTTATTAAGGCTAAAAGCCACTCGATTAATGAGATAAAATGATGATGAATATTATGAGAGGATTGAAAATGATGAATGGAATGAATAAAATTTCATGACTTTTATGGACAGTTTATGACCAGTATTTATTGCTATTGGATTTGAAAACAATCATGCTTAAGTTTGCAGATATGAAGTTTCGTGGTGATGTGATGCACAGACAGGGAACCCTTGCAAAGAAACTCTGTTAATAGAGATTCCACCTGATACCAAAGCACATAAAGTAAGAAAGGAATTTTGATGAATTCTTATCCCGTGCAGGGGAAACTGTTTTTTTTCTTTAAATATTGTTTGATCAGTTTTCTTCGTCGTTCATGGTCATATAAATGCATGCAGAATTTGGTGAAACATTAATAGATTTATTTTGAGAAAATAACGAACTTACAGAAGGGCAATCATCATCATCATCACTATCATCATCATCATCATCATCATCATCATCATCATCATCATCATCATCATCGTCATCGTCGTCATCATCATCGTCATTGTCATCGTCAGCGTCGTCATCGTCATCATCATCATCACCATCATCATCATCATCATCGTCATCGTCATCGTCATCATTATAATCATCATCATCATCATCATCATCATCATCATCATCATCATCATCATCATCACCTATCTCTGGTTAGGTCTTTTTTTATCCACCATGATCAATTCTTCCCATGTTTTCCTTGGCTCCTTGTGAACCGGACCTGCTACATCAATTCTTCTACATCTACTAATCTAAGAACTCTTATCAATCCGCTCAACGTGACCCTACCATCAAAGTGTTCTGTTGGCCTACATCTCCCTATACTCTTCAGATTTAATCTTCCTCTGAGGTCATCAGATCTAAGCATCTTTACGACTCACATAACACATGTATTGTATCATTCTCATATCATTTATCTCCAGGCAACGCATGCTCTCAACCTTGATTGACAGGTTTCACTAACACACATCACCACCCTGCGTATACATATCTGATAGGCTCTCTTCATGGTCGACAGCGGTAACGCTCTGCTGCTTTGTAATGGTGAATGTCTCTGTACTTATTCCGACCATTCCTAATTTTTGGAATTACAATAGCAGCTGGTCCTCCTTATGTTCGAATTGTGCCACACAGCAAACAAAACTTCGGAACATCCTCAATAACTTCGCTATCCAAATATACTTTCTGCACATCTAAATTTTCATCGATCTCCATAGTTGTACACTTTTTACACACAAACTGGGTATTCTTTCTCAACTGCACTTATTGCTTACCCAGTGATCGCTAGTTACACGAATAATTTAATTTCACTACACTCCCTTTCCGCAAACTCATCAGGGGAACTTTCCTCTTTCCAGCTTTACAATCACTGATCATCACTTTGACCTGGGTAGCATTCACTTTAACAACTTGACTTTACATGAAATAAAAAAACGATTGGAGTTTAATAAAGAAGACCAGAAAGAAATTAAAAATAGGTTGTTTTTCCTGCAAAATCCCTATTTACGTGTTTCCATCAGGTGTGTAGAATTGAGCACTGCAGAGTGTCGCAAAATATAAGGTTCTTCGGTCTAGGGGAATTTCTACATCTCTAGCTGGTGTAATAACAGATACTTCACTTTCATCTTAGCTCGAAAGCTAAGGAAATATATGATATAACCGGCGGTTATTGTTAGTAGAGTTCCGCATGTAGATTTAGATTGATCACCTATTCTAAAGTATGTCAGGAGCGTCTAAATCACGTATCGCCGATAAGTGATCGATGAACAGACAACTATAGAAGTACTGAGATTGGAGAAAGAGATAGAGAGAATCGGTGACTAATTGTGTCACGCGTATTAGATATATGGTGAGGGATGTAGTTACGTTTATAACTAGATAAGTTCTTGTCGTTCAGACTGTAGCCTAGATGTTTATACGAATCAGAGAGATCAAGACAAACGGACATATTAGGGCGAAGAAAACGTTGTGCGAGGTATGTAAATAATGATTTAGAATGCAAGAATTTATCAAGAAAAAAGGGTCCCTCAAAATTATTGTCACAACCTTCTACCACACACCTGGAAACTCTCCGATTTAGTCAGAGTACCAATCCTACTGCTTTAAATAGAAAACTTCCTTCAAATTCATCAGACGACTTAAATCAATTGAGCAGCATTTGAAGTATAGGCTTGATGTGGTGGAAGTTCAACACCGTCCAATTATTTTAAAAAGGCGCACGAACTTTTTCTTTAGCCTAATATTGGGGGGGGGTCATAAGAAGCAGTAAGCAGAAACCCTTTCTTATCAATAACCCTCTCATTTAGCAGGTTATCAGCTGTTTCTATTTTTTATGGTATTGGTGTCACAAGATGAATGTCGGTACATCAACACTCTAGATTTCCCTGTTAATATTTCGACGCCTTGCATACGAAGATAGACACGGACAGGGGAAGCAACTCTACCTTGTTCAAGATAATATTACGAGTCACAAATGAAATCTTTGTGGTCCAATAAAAACTCCTTTTTATCTTAGCGATATTTTGTTTTGTTTTTTTTTGGTTTCATTGATTATGACTGAAACAATCTTTGTGTTCGTTTTGATTAAGTTTTCTTTCGTTCAATGTTGTCATACTTTATTCAAAATACGAGTTACTAAATATAAAAACGTATTCGATTATATGGATTGTGCTTCAATGGTTACTTCGATAAAAATATCACCCTAAAACAATGTTCAATTGCATCTAAAGATTTATTTTATTTCTCTGTTTCTATTTTTTTATTTTTCTGCCATGTAATAGTGTTGTAAGATCTTTAAAGCTACACCGGTTGGGCAGTAGGGGACAGACCAGACAGTGTTGCATCGTATGGTTCTCCTCTCCTCATTCACAGATGAGTGAGTCAGTTTTGTAGTCTCATCAACATAAAAAACTTTTGATCGAACCTTCCCGTTTTTAGGCGGGAGGGAGTTCCTATGAAGCAGGGATTCTCATGTCGTTAGTAGGAGGGACTTCTAGCCGTCTTGCCATCAGCTGTAGCCTGGTCTCTTCCTGAGATGTTGTTAGGGGTTCGACATGGCTGAGGAAGCTTCTTTTTGACTTCACTCGTTAGACCGTTGGTTCACGTCTATGAAAAGGATGGCGTTCATCACTGATAGCCTTTGTGATCTCTACTCAGCTGGCAACTTCCCGTCTCACATCTAAAGGGGCAATGCCACTGAGAAGATGCAGGTTGTCTAGGTTGGTGGGCTTCAAGCAGCCAGTGATCAAGCGACAGGTGTTGTTCAATGCTAAGTCTAGGTTGTTGGCATCCATTGATCTCTCCCAAACAGGGCAAGTCTACTCCGCAGAGGAATAGCACAAGGCTAAAACAGTACATCTGAGTGTGTGTGTTGTGGCTCCCATTTGGAGTTGATTAGTTTCTGTGGGGAGTTGTTCCGCTAGCTAACTTTCATTTTTGTCTTCTTTACATGTTTCCTGAATGAGAGGGAATAAAGGTAGAAGCGTTCACATCGCGATCCCTGACAAGTAATACTTACTATTACCTGCGAATTCTACCGAACACTTTGAAGCCATCCCCATTTAGTATAAGAACTCTATCGTTATTCCCTGAAAAGCTCTCGACTACTCTTCAATCCACTTGTTGCTCATTTTACGACATTCACAGCAAGAACTCGTTTCACTACCACGACTGTAAGTAACGTTCTTTTTCCCTGCACAGAGTTTTCTTTTTAAGTGGAACACAGTAACACGCGGCTGCTATTTTTTTTAACATATTCCGGATTCTTTTAAATATTTCATCTGAAATCAACCCCTATCTCCTTATGTTAAGAATGTTAGGTATATTTCCCTTCAGGAAAGACAAGCGCGAGAATCCTTTCCCCCCTCTCTAGGAATAGTTAAGAAAACATTAATAACTAACTACAAGAAAGTAGAATTTGCTCTCTACCATCTCTCTCGGCGTGGTGAATTTACCCCCGATGAAATAACAACGCTTGAATAAATGAATTACATTTAAAAGCAGAGTATGTCTTTGGGGGCGACATGGCTTTTATTGCAGACAACAGACAACGGCAGAGAAGAAAGAATTCATCCACTGAGACGACCATCACTGGACGACACGACCAATCCTCTACACACGGAGAATACGAAACGCGTGCTGCCTCGGTCCAGGCAGGAGTAGTGTGCAACATTAACCTCCATCCCAGATGTGACAAAAGTTCAGCAGAGGAGATTGAAAAACCAGCAATCAAGATGCAGGGGCCTCTGGTCTACAAAAAATACCTGAATAACCCGTCGACATTTCCCGGTAGGGATGCCTCAGGCAATTAGCAATAAACTAATCCTTTCTCAAAGGGAGAAGGCCAAGCCTGGGAAGATGGTATTCCTAGAGTTGGACAGAACTCTATGTCAGCAAGACATACAAAGGTCACCTAACTCAAATGGACTAGATTCTGGTGGACTGATTGTCGAAGACATATCCTCGACTGAGTTTGTTGTTACAGAACTACACTAGATATATAGAGACATACACGTAGCGTATACAACTAAATGAGGGTGATAAGGATTTTTGATGGGCATAATGGTAAACCATACGAAATCAATTCTGGGCAGGTTATGTTCTGTCATAAAGATAATATAACTACCTGATATACCAACCCGGATATCTGGCACGCGTTCCAGCATCCCCCAGCTTAATAGAAGCAAGTAGATTTTATGGGACACTTAAGGTTAGATGAGACAGTTATTGTCGGAAATTATTACTAAACCGAAGAGCTGGATGTTGAAACAATCTGTACACGTTACCAATAAAGATTGGCGGTACTTGAACACTGTTTCGTCTCATTAATATCATACGTTTGCGGAAACAGCTTAAAACATAACTAAAGTAAAAACAAGTCCTGTAGAAAATAGATTGAATTTGTATAATTGCTAAATTAGTCAGGTTGATCAAGCTCTTTACTCTCGCTCTCTCGCTCTCTCCACACACACACACACACACACACACATATACCGGCACTCAACAATGTTTACATTGAAATATTACTTACATTCAGTCAGTGTCAGAGGATAGAGCAGCGGTAGGGCCGTCGACTGTCAGCTCGACGGTTGAGCTTCAATCCCGGCTTGAGGCACTAACTGGTCTAGCCAAACAGAAGAGATGTGACACATCGAAACAGTCTGTATGTGGATGACTATAAAAAAGCTCCCTTTCTGGGAAGAGCTTATTTGTAAGAGTATCGCCAACTGTCATTAGCTTCAAGGCATAGCTCATTGGGTAAAGCTAATTCGAGCTACGGCACTTGACAATGTTTACATTGAGATATTACTTACATTACTGTGTCATATGATAGCGCAGGGGTAGGAGCTGACTATTGTTGTGTTGACAGAAATAAGATGTATCTCTCATCACGTCGTGTAACAGTTAAAATCGGCCTCATTGGTTTGAGCGTACGCAATGGGAGTAAAAATTAACTCTCGTTCTGGGGTTCGAATCGTGCGACCGGTTTGAACAATTATCTCTGCACTAATGCAAGGATTAAACGTAAACGTATTTAGATAATAATTAAATATTTATTATTAAATAATTATTTGTAGCCCCCTTTTCGACCGGGCCATTTAATAGAATCTAATACAAGCCGTCTAATCTAAACTATAAATGCAAATTCCGTTCTATTGAACAGTTAGGACGGCTGACTATGTTTGAAATAAATAAGATGTGTTTCTCTACGTAGTGTAATGGTTGGAAGTGGTTTCATTGGTTGGGGGCGTTTGGAAGTAGAGTTAAAGTTGACTCTTTTTCCGAGGTTCGAATCGTGCGATTGGTTTGACCCGTTATCTCTACACTGATTATTCCTCAAGAATGATATGTATACGTATGTAGATAATAATTAAATATTTACCATTAAATAATTATATATATATATATATATATATATATATATATATATATATATATATATATATATAGTGATACAAGTACTGTTGAAGACAACGAAATTTGTATTTACGTAATTCTTCGTGATGATTTTTTTTTTGCTGTTTTGCAAGATTTCTGATGTCGGGGTTGAGATGATAAAGGAAGGACCTAATGTTTTGATGATCTGCTGTTGATCATAAAAGTTACGGGTGCGTCTTGTATGTTTTCGTTGTGAAATAAAACTGACGTAATATATCAGACAAATAGTTCAATCATTGCTCATTTTAAATGGACATTAACTTTCAAATTATGATGTAATATAGCGAATAGATCATCAAGTAATGACTTATCTTTTGCAATCAATATTTAGACATCATCAAAGGACGATGACGTAATATGACTAAAAGAATCAACATTGCCTTTATTAAAAAATAGTTTCATTTTGATAAAAAGCGCCTACAATAGTTGTTTTACAATATAAGACTCAGAAATGAATATTTCACGAAATATAAAAGAATTTAAATAAAACTTGATGGTATGCTTTCGTTATTCTATTTGACAAAAAGAAAATCAACCATTTTTTTCTCTGTATATATTTTGCCTACCCACGATGGAATTTTACGTTAGATTTTACTGTGAAAAAAATCTAAGAAAGAGGCAGTGTGGATTAGAGCAAAAATAAAAATTACCTTAGTCTAGAAGAATTTCTTATTTACTGGCAGAAGACACAAAAGATGCAGTCTAGTATCTAAATAGATACCACACCCGCGAAAAGCCACAGGAATGTTTTTGTAATTTAATCATAATATTTATTGCATATGATTCATTGAACACATGTTGCAATTGTATGCATTCTCAAAGTAAATTTGCACATTGATAACTTTGCCAGCGATATTATTTCATAAACGACTGCAATGGATCTGAGATGATTTGAACACGGCATGTTAGATTTAATAATATGCGACAGTTACGACTGAACCAAATCGAAATCCAAAATGAAACTCGATTCAAACGTTATTAATACGATCCCTAATGCGGCAAGAACTTATATGGCGAACGATTTCTTGCGAAATACACATTTATCTTTTTTTAATAATGAATCTTCGGGGTGTTAGAGATAACGGAGTGTGTCTAGCACATCCCGACTTTCCACCCTACCCCTACAATTGGAAGGGAAATAATGTTTATTCCCCAAATAATCCCAACCATTGGCAATTCCTTATTCTCATGTGATAAAAAAGACAAAGGCAGATATTTCTTTAGATGCGTCCATTCAATCTGCACGTTTTATGATGGGAATGCTATTTCACATGTAATCGTGACAGACCGACCGACAGATTGAACATATTATAGAGTGGATACATGCAAAATGTTACGTCAATGACGAGGAAAGTGTTGCTGCGCTAATCTAGATATGTTGTTTAATCTCAGCCCCCCTCCTTTTTAAGCCCCCTCTCTCAACCTAGATTTATATTTCATTTGTTCTGAAATATTTTTAAAAATCTATTCGTCTCAATCTTCTCATTGAATTCCATTGTTTTGTCGTTTTGCTGTGAAACGTAAAAGAAGCAAAGGCCGCAGAATTTTGAAGTGAAGAAGGGTTCCCGCGCGCTCCTTATCTTCAAGATGGCCCACAAACCTTCGCTATCTTAATTATATTCTCTAGAAGTTCACATGAGATTCAGATGAAGGGTGAATCACCCAGTCTCCCTAAAACGTCACCGAAAAAAAAATTTAATTTGTTTCTTTTTAACTAAGTTGGCATTTTTAGTGTCGATGCAGCAGCAAAAAAAAAGATTGTTTACTGTTAAAGGGTATTCAAGAGGAGGAGGAATAGATCTGAATGAAATAAGGAAAACAAAAGTAATATGAACGAAGGGGGGAGAAGAAAGAGAGGGAGGGAGAGAAGAGAGAAGAAGTGAGTAAATAAGGAGTAGAGAAACAGGGGAATGGATAAGGAAGGAGGGAATAAGAAACAAACAAGAGAAAGGATAACCAGAGGAGGAGGAGATGAGAAAGTGTGAGCAGTAAAGAAGAAGGGAGATGGTAGGAGAAAAGAGAAAGAAGGAGAAGTTATAGGAGAGTGATAAGAATAAGAAGGCATAAATAGAAAAAGGGATGAAAAATAAGTAAAGGGGGAGGGGAACGGAACAGGTATAAAAAAGGGAAGGAAACGAATATAAATAAGAAGAATAATAAGAAATAAAAGAAGTGTTAGAATAGAGGGATACTTCCGAATATCAACATGCACACGACTAGCATCTATAAATTGATACTTAACTATTAGCTTGTCCCGAAAGTTTGTAAAAACTTGGGAGAAATTGAATTGTTATGCAATTTTTAATTGTTTGCTTGCGTTTATGTTGTTATAATTATCTTCTCATTTATATTCCAGATGCCTATGAATAAAATCGAGCTGCGAGTTTTGATTCGTTACAATCAAGTGTTTACGAACTTTTGAGACAACCAAGTGTTTACGAACTTTTGAGACAACCAAGTGTTTACGAACTTTTGAGACAACAAAGTTTTTACGAACTTTTGGGGCAACCAAGTGTTTACGAACTTTTGGGACAACCAAGTGTTTATTAACTTTTGGGACAACCAAGTGTTTATTAACTTTTGGGACAACCAAGTGTTTATTAACTTTTGGGACAACCAAGTGTTTTCGAACTTTTGGGCCGACCTAGTGTTTACGAACGTTTGGGACAACAAAGTGTTTTCAAAATTTTGAGATGACCTAGTGTTTACGAACATTGGGTACAACCAAGTGTTTACGAACTTTTGGGGTGACTTAGTATTATCCTACTGTTGTCAAGTGATTAACGACACGGACTGACGATCTGGATGTGCCAAGTTCGAATCCAGTTCGTTCCACACAAACACTTTAACTTAGGATATTGGCAACCTTCACGTAGTTCCATCTCGTAAGCACCAAATTTCTTTCTAGAAAGAATTTGAATAGAAAAATAGCGGGGAAACCAATGCTAACAATGAAATCCTCTGATTCATACAATATAAAACGAATTAATAGTACGTAAGCAAACAAGAAAACGATCACGCTCTGTGATCAGCAGCCAAACGCCCGTCCTTCCGCACGTAGACATCTTTATAAATGCAGACCGAGAGTCGATGCGTACGAATGTTGACAGCAAAGTGCGAGTAATCTACAAGTGTTAATTTTTACAAGAGTGATTACATTTATTTAAACAATTCAACAAAACATGTAGATCTCATGTGTAACTAAATACAAACTTTTCATTTCATCGGAAGTTCTAACGGGTCACCACTTATCAAGGGTCAAAGGTCACACAAGGATAAAGATTAATGAGTGTGTCAGGTGAACAATGAAACAACCCCTTCAGAGGATTGGTAACTATGGTTTCAACTGGGCAGAATCTGATCATTTAAGAGAATGGCTCAAAAAGAATTTGTTAAAATTAGACTTGAAAATGATCATGTTGTAGTCAGCTGGTAAAAAAACTTGCTCATGGAAGTTCTCTTAAGTTTTAGGTAGACAGATTACGAAAGGACAATTATTTACAGTGGGTGTTGCTAGATGAGTGTTTGTTGTGAATGTTTTACATGGCACCTACCATAAAAATAACGATAGAGTAGAGAAAGACTAGCTTCTACTGTAGGGAAAAGAACGGAAGACTCCTCACTTGATTTTGAAGTCGGTTTTGTTATCATTCAATCACAATTAATTCCTCCATCGTGTTGACTACTCCTCCCAATGACTGTGGACACTTGAAATTAATGTTTCACAACAACAAGAATAAACGATATAATCTTCGAATTTGAACAAAGAGCCATCTCTTGAGATGTTGACGTTGCCCTCTCTTCACCCAGCGGCAAAAGGGCACATTCCGGATATGTACAGCCCTTGGCCCTTTGTTCATCTTCAATCATAAGTGATCCTCTACGTGTTCGGTGCGCTCGACACTTCCAACCCTCTGCCCATTTCTTTTTCATTTTCTCCTTTTTAGCCATGTGACATCACGATCGCTTCTAGCAAACAGGAGATCGAGCTGACATCCGAATACACTAAACTGACCCCGACTGAAACTTGTTTTCTGTTGGATTCAAGTAAAAAAAATTATACTCGCCTAATATTTAACATTAACATTCAAAAAGTGTTGATATGCCGGAACAATGATACAAGCCTAATAAAAAGGAAGTGTGTGCAATCAGTATTGTTTTTCGTCATTAAATTACAGGAAATGGTTAATATGCCGTAATGAGAAAAACGAAGCCAATTAATGAATCGTTTGGACATTAAATAACTTAAAAATGATAATGGTATTGTGTAAATTACGAACAAAACTAGGAATGAATCGGATGCAATAGATGTTAAAGGGGTATCTCCGTTACTATGTTATTGGAATGTATGTAGTAAATAGTCCTTAATGAAGTCCCATTTCAAGAATTTTGACATTTTGATCTTTCGAAGTGTTCCTTCTTTAAGGCCAGTAGCTCTATCAGGACTTGATAGTCTAGTCTGCTCTACTGTTCAACCTATTACGCCGAAGAGACGGATCCCAACAAGAATATTAACAGATTTTGAAGCTAGCATGCGTTGGTAACCGTTACGCCACTTATCTCTCGTGACAATGGCTTGCCGGATTTCCGAGTTTTCCCAGCGATTCCTGAACATTCCGGACAGGTAACAGCAGTGACAGCGTTTTCCATTTATTCGCCGACGTGAAGGATATGATCGTCGTGTCAAATATCGATTTATTAACAGCGTGACACAATCAGCGCACGGGCACTTGTCGAATGAATCATTTCTTCTATTTTTTGATACAAGTGATAAAAATCATCCGTTTTATTTAAATCTTGACAACCTCTTTCCGTCTCTGTTACTATCTATGTATGTGTGCCCCCCCCCTCTATATCTATATCTCGCTCTCTATCTCTTCCCATGTTGTCTACTTTGCTCGTTTCTCTCTCTTGCCCTCGTTATTCTCACTTGTTATCACACGTTACACGCTTCTCCCTCCCCCTCTCTAACACAATCTCTCTCTCTCTCACTGTCTCTCCATCTCTCTATTTCTCTTTGTCTCTCTTTATAAATTATAAAATAATTCCTTTTATAAATTCATTTGGTTTATTTAAATCATGACAATCTTTTTCCGTTTCAATCTCTGTATTTCTCTCCCCCTCTCTCTTTCTTTATCTATCTATCTATCTATCTATCTATCTATCTATCTATTTCTCAATCTATGTATGTATCTATCAATCTATCTATTTATCTATCTATCTATTTCTCAATCTATGTATGTATCTATCAATCTATCTATCTATCTATTTATCTATCTGTCTATCTATGTATCTATCTATCTATCTATATATCTATTTCTCAATCTATGTATGTGTCTATCAATCTATCTATCTATCTATCTATATATATATCTATTTCTCAATCTATGTATGTATCTATCAATCTATCTATCTATCTATTTATCTATCTATCTATTTATCTATCTATTTCTCAATCTATGTATGTATCTATCAATCTATCTATCTATCTATATATATATCTATTTATCTACATATCTATCTATCTATCTATTTATCTATCAATCTATCTATCTATCTATCTATCTATTTCTCAATCTATGTATGTATCTATCAATCTATCTATCTATCTGTCTATCTATCTATCTATCAATCTATCTATCTATCTATCTATCTATCTATCTATCTATCTATCTATCTATCTATCTTACTATATATATATTTTCTCTTACTTCTACTTCTTACTGTTTCTCTCTTTCTCGCTGCATCCATTCCTCCCTCTGAACTTCGCTATATTTATCGGCCATCCTCTCTCTTCCCTCTCTCACTTTCTGCAAGTATCGTTATCTTTTTCTTGTCAAGTCTCAATTTTCCTTTTCAAGATACACATGGATAAAAGCAAGTATACGCAAACACACAATCAAATAAACATAAGTTGAGCTTTAATATTTCGTATTTATTTATTTGTCGAAAGACATCGTCAAAAATGGCTAATTATTTTTTAAATGTGTACAATTGAAACCTATAGATATAGAGTAAGTAACCTTTGAACCATCAGTATTCAGAAACATCACTTAAACAACATCCATTTCTTACGGTATTACTTGACGAGTATTCAATATACTAAATATTTCCTTATTTAAAGGAAAGATCCAGGTTGTTCTAGATGGCCGGACATGTGAATAATTGAGATCCATTATTCCCAGCAGCTGTGTTCTAAAAGTCATAACAACCTGGCAATTAGTTTAAGAGAGAATTATGTACATACATATACAAACATATAAAGATAAATAAGTTTATATATAGAGAGAGAGACACACATATATATACATAAATATATATATATATATACATATACATATATACATACATGAAGAAAAGTACGGATAAAATGAGCCGACGTGATGTAAAATGTATATATATATATATATATATGTATACATATATATATATGTATATAAATATATACATATTATTATATATACATATAAATATATATATATATATATATATATATATATATATGTGTGTGTGTGTGTGTGTGTGTGTGTGTGTATGAACTGAAATCAAAGATATAGGGCAATAATTATCATTAAGAAAGATAAAGGTAAACAGGCGGAGTAAATAGATTACAAATGCAACCCCGACACAAACAGGATCATGTACGCTGTTAGGACATTATCCCGAAAATTGGACATCTATTTTCAACCAGCTATATATATATATATATATATATATATATATATATATATATATATATATATATATATATAATTATTTCCACAATCAGACAACGCCGCAGCCCACAGCCTATGAAAAGAAACAAACCGGAAGTCCTAGACTAGGACTTCCGGTTTGTTTCTTTTCATAGGTTGTGGGCTGCGGCGTTGTCTGATTGTGGAAATAATTATATATATCATCTCACATTCAAGAGATCTAATATTTATTTGCTCGCTTGGTTAGCTTGTTGGATGACATCGTCCTAGCGAGTATAAAATCCTACTTGTGAGACATTGGCCTGGGTTCATAGTAGTTGGATGACTACACCCCTTGTTGAAAAGAGTAGGTAAAATTCCACAGTCGGTCATCGCCGCGGTTCGCTTAATGTGTGTAAATTAATAGACATTCTTGTATGTGGCGAGGTAGGTCAGTGGCAGAGTACTCGCTTACCATGCAAGTGACTCGGGTTTCGAATCCTGAGTTCGGATGTGTTCTACTGATGAGCCCAAAGGCGGGCGAAACTTTATTTGAGGACTTCCGGTTTGTTTCTTTTCATAGGTTGTGGGCTGCGGCGTTGTCTGATTGTGGAAATAATTATATATATCATCTCACATTCAAGAAATCTAATATATATATATATGTATATATATATATATATATATATGTGTGTGTGTGTGTATATATATTAAATACATAATATATATTAAATCATTCGTGCTTACATACACCACACACACACACACACATATATATATATATATAGTCTCAGAGGTTTCTCAACGTAAAAACTATATATATAAAAAAAACTTTTAGTCCGAAGTCGTTCAGTGGAAAATCACTCATATAAGTCAATTTTTTTTACAATTATTATATTAGTTAGCTTCTAACATTATTTAAGGGATCATCAGTTGTTTACCATGAAAAACTTTTTCGGGAATTTATATATGTATATATATATATATATATATATATATATATATATATATATATATATATATATATTTAAACAAAATCAATGAAAACAATCCCTGACTACTATCTTATATAGGATAATCACTTTTCCTATTGTTTTAAAGTTATTCATAAATATTTTGTAGAAAATGTGTTTATTTATTACAACAGTATAACGAAGTAAATATGGTTGTCTCCCACATACACACACACACACACACACACATATATATATATATATATATATATATATATATATATTTATATTTAGAATAAATATGAAAATAATAGTAACATTTTAGTAGAAAGAACCTATAGTTAAATGGTAAAAGCTCAATATACTGGATAGAGCAATTATGAAGATAGATGGACGAAACTTTTCTATTGCCAACTTATCTATCTGTATAATTCCTTTGATGATAAGATCTCGATCTTTGAAAAGCCTTGGCTTAAGGAAAAATAATAATCATAATTTTATTACAGAATATACCTTGCATTGAACAATCGAAGTTTGATATAAATTTGGACATTCGTGCATGTTTATCACTCTTCGTCCATCTATCTTTATATATATATATATATATATATATATATATATATATATATATATATATATAACACTAAAAAATAAAAATACTGGAAGCTATCTACATAAAAACACAACTACCTAAAATTTACAACATCACATATGTAAACCAGTGGTAACATTTTCAAAATACTTAACGTTATGCGATTTTATTCTGTGATTCCACTTAAAATCACCAATGATTTGATGGAACAATGCGGGAAACCTTCTATACGCGTTTCTTCACCGTCTTTCTAAAATTCGCTTCATTCTCCAGCTTTTTTTGCTTATTTTCTTTTGACTTAACGAAGATTCGAAAACGTTTGTGAAACATGTCAAACGTGTGGAACATTTATTAATTTTTTTATTTTAATACAAAAAGACCATCAGAAACGATGAAAAAATAAATAGGTATAATTAAACTGACGAATTCTGTTATTTTTAACTATGTTTACACATATATATATATATATATATATATATATATATATATATATATATATGTAAACCAATTTAAACAATCCTTGACAACTATCTTCTATTTGAAGAGTTTTCTGTATAAAGAAGCAGCACATATTATTTTTATTTGGTTTGTTTTGAAAAAAAGGTTAATTTAACACAAGAATTTTTAAGTAAACAGTTTTGTTTTTACTGGGTTTTATTTTGCAGAAAAGTAATATTCACCGATGACGCCGCTAGAAAACATAATTTTTACAACAACTTTATAAAAAAAAGGATGTTTGCAAATTGTCAGAAACGATTGTATGCATATGAATATCTTGAAAAATAATTAAAAAATGTATTAAATGCTTATATTTTGAAATCTACTAATATATACACTATTCAGCTATTAA
>OY744530.1:5084700-5114700 GCA_963556195.1 Sepiola atlantica
AATTTTTCTGTACCAATATGAATATATATATTTATTTAGTCCTCTGCAGGAGTTAGGCACAAGGCCAGTTTTATCTTACTCCCACAAGTAAGATGTGACCACAGCTTTGGTCGAGTAAGTGGGGTTTGAAAAGCCAGTGCCCCGTCGGCATTCCCCGGTAGGGGCGCCTCAGGCAGTAAGCAATAAACTTACTCCTCCCCAAAGAGGGGAGGCGAAGCCTGGGAGGGTGGACCTCCTAGAACTGCACAGGACAAACCCACAGACAGGTGGAATCAAGCCCCGAAGGACAAGACGACACCCGTCTATAGGGTGCAGTATCCATCGGAACAGATACTAAATGTAATTATTTAATAAATACATATTTGATTATTATCTACATATTTATACGTTACATCCTAACGGAATCTTCAGTGTGAAGATAACTGTTCCAACCAGTTGTACGATTCGAACCATGGAACACGAGTCACCTTTAACTCAAATCCGAGCACAATGCGACAAGTAGTGAAATAAAGCATATGTATGTCAATTCATGCGAACAGCATAGGCAGCCGTCTTTAGAGTGTTCAACAAATCACGTAGACTGGTTCTTACATTTTAGTTCAGATTAGGCGAATTATATAACGAGGTAATGTCTAAAAAATATTTCGAAGTTGTATTCTACTAAACACACTTTTATAATGAAGTAGTAAATATTCATATGGTCTGTACGCAATGTTAAAAATGTAGCGAGATTTTACAATGAACCGATAATACAAGAGACAAATTCCTAGAGCATATACAGGACAATAAATAGCCCAATTATATACGTGGATTCTTCAGTTAATATTTCGCGCATAACTGTACGTATTCGTACTAATGTGTATACACACACACACACACATATATATATATATATACATAGTTCACCCCAAACAAGGCAGGCTGCCACTGTTGACGTAAAGGTTTTAAATTTCTGCATGTCAGTACCGTCAGGGAAAAGGAGGCAGAAAGGGAGTTTCAGAGTCCAGCAGCATAATGAAATAAGCTTTTGGAGTAGAAAGCTCTTCGGCATCTGGGGACTTCCACAGTGTATGGATTTGGCAGATTGTCGGGTTGGTCTAGTGAATTTACGTCGAGGGCCACCAGCGCAGCAAGTTCATCAGAGCACAATCCATTGAAGTACTTGTAAAACAGGCACAAGGAAGCAACATTGCGGCGATGGGACAGGAGCTGGAGCTTGGTAGATGGTGAGAGACCTATTAAGTTGACAACTCTTTCGTGGACCTTGTCTAAGAGGGAGAGACTAGCGGATGATGCCCCAGCCCAGATGTGGCAACAATACTCCATGCATGGGCAGATGGTGACTTTGTAGAGATATAGGATAATATCAGGTGTGTAGAGGAGTTTTAATGATAAACTCGCCAGTAGCATGTTATTTATCATGACAATCGGTGGTTGAAGAGGTTTCTTGTAGTTATTGAAGGAAAGTAGCTTTGTCTTTGCGCCATTAAAAATTACCATCCATTTTGGACACCTATCCACTACAGACTGGAGGTCAATTTCTAATGATTCAGTCATTGCCACATATATATTATATATATATATATATATATATATATATATATATATATATATATATATATATATATATATATAGATAGAGAGAGAGAGAGAGAGAGAGAGAGAGAGAGAGAGAGAGAGAAATCTAGGTAGGATAACAATCCATAGGGTAGAAATCCAAAGGGAATCAAACCGGGCTTATAAAAAAATGCTCAATAAGAATATAGAGCTGTATCATGAATTATTTTTTATTCAAACATGTATATAGTCTGCTACACTGGCATGTCGATGTTATCGATCTACAGCTATCAAGAGCTGAGGTCTCATCAGTCAGAGAGTTTTTTTGTGATCCAACCCTTTCGGTGAAGTCAACGAAAAATGGAGCCAAGCAAAAGAAGCAGCAGGAATATTAGTCATGTGACTAATTTTTAAAGAAAATTGGCCGTTGAAGATATTTAATTTTACAATAATTCATATTTATATTCAACGCTAAGCTGGGCAGGAGGGGGGGGAGACAAAGGAAAAATGAAAAAGAGAAAGGAAAAGAAAAAGAGAAAGAGAAAGGGGGATGTTAGAAATGGGTGTCCATAGCCATTTAAAAGTGTGTTTTTGTGGAACTACCTTAACGTTATGACACAAGACAGATATTTTGTAAGTGAAGTCTTGTCGCGTGTCAAGGAATAAGGATAGCTCGACCTATTTAATACAGACGGCTAGTTTTGACACTGAAACTTAAGTTTCTTCAAATGATAATTTTTGTTAACGGGTTGAGCTTTTTGTTGGCGAGGTTAACGATTTATATAAAGATAATATTTTTAAATGAGATCATTGTAGTAATATTTAGTTTTAATTATTTTGGGTGATCAATAAATATATTTTCTTCTAAATAATATTTAATAATGAATTGATAAAACATAGTCGTAATTTTTTTCGTAAATATATATGAATTTGAATTAGTAACAGTAGTATGAATAAATTATATTATTAGTTGCAATTGTATTGAAAATGGTGAAGTTAATACTCGTCAAAAAGTTAAAAATAATAATAGTGATGGTAAGGTGTTTTAGTTAAGTTGTAAGAAATAATGGTTCGAGGGGAGGCTAGAAATGGTTGGGACCAATAATTGTGAGTAATGTAAGCAATATATAGTTTTAAAGAGGATTTTGGTAACATTTGGGTAACATTGTGGGGTGTTATGAATTAAATATTCGACTTTATTATTTCGAGACAAAATTAAATATATGGGGAGCATCTATACACACATAAATACATACATACACATTATATTAATTTTAGGAGATTGAATATAAATATGAATTATTTAAAATTAAATATCTTCAACGGGCATTTATTTTGTTAAATTAGTCACATGGCTATTATTCCTCCTGCTTCTTTTGCTTGGCTCCATTCTTCCTGGACTTCACTGAAAGGGTTGACTCACAAAACGCCCCTCTGCCTGATGAGACATCAGCTCTTGATAGCTGTAGATCGATAACATCGACATGCCAGTGTAGCAAACTATGTAAATGTTTGAATGAAATAAATCCTTCATATATATATATATATATATATATATATATATATATATATATATATATATATATATATATATATATATATATATATATATATAACTTTTTTGTAATATAGTAGGAAAAATTCCATTGTTCCTTTTAACCTCTTTAATCCTTAAACCCATTTTCTCTCCATAATTCCTTTAGAAAACACATCATCAAACCCCAAAACAGTAACGGCCAAATATACGATACTCATAATATTGACTTACGGGAATTATATAGAAATATTTTTTTATTTTTACTTTTTTTTATATCTCTTTAAATATTCTCCGGTTTAAATCTCAACTGTTACTGTTTACCCTCCCATTTTTTTCAAACCTTTAATAAGGTTTGCAAAAAAGGGGAGGGTAAAAAGTAACAGTTGAGATTTAAACCGGAGAATATTTAAAGAGATATAAAAAAATTACACTAAATTTAAACAAACATACACAACACTCTAAGCAAATAACGCTCCCAAGCGAGAGTGACACGTGACTTCATATTTCCAGAAACAGATGACAACAGAAGCTGAAGAGACCCGGATGGCTAATTCCTTCCGTGCTTGAAACCGACGGTACCACTGGTGTACTAATTATTTTGTACGTAAACCAATAAATAAATATATATATATATATATATATATATATATATATATATATATATATATATATATATATGTACATATATATATATATATATATATATATATATATATATATATATATATATATATATATATTCATATATATATACATGTGTGTGTGTGGGTGTGTACTCGCGTCCGAATATATATATATATATATATATATATATATATATATATATAGAGAGAGAGAGAGAGAGAGAGTGAGAGAGAGAGAGGAGGGGGTAAAGTAAGAAGTGCAATCGACATTTATCAATAGCAATAATATACAGCTCTGTTTAAAAACGAATACAGCACTGTTTCACGACTTATATAGTAGGTTTCACATTAGCATTGCATAACATTTCCGATTATCGAAGAAACGACAGTATTCTAATCTCAACAATAAGAACGCCTATGTCTAGCCACACTGAATGGGTTTGCTACGGCGCCATAGTTTTTATGTATATATATATATATATATATATGTGTGTGTGTGTGTGTGTGTATTTCTCCCTCTTTTCATCATAAATATATATATATATGTGTGTGTGTATGTGTGTGTGCAGCAAGATTTTATGTATATAGGTCTGTTTAAATTATCGTGTTTTATATATTTTTTACTTATTTTCTCGAAAATCCTTGCAATTTTCGAATCTTGTAACATTAATTTACCTGTTCCAAATTTACCAGTTAAATATGTTATAGTATGCCGAATTTGGGCTTCGAATACTATGTTATTTTGAATATTTGGATGGGGATTGCTTGTAGGGGGAATAATATATATATATATATATATATATATATATATATATATATATATATATATATATATATATATATATATATTAAATTCCCGAAACAGTTTTTCATGGTAAACAACTGATGATTCCTTAAATAATGTTAGAAGCAAACAAATATAATAACTGTACAAATTAAATTGACTTACATGAGTGATTTTCCACTGAACGACTTCGGACTTATGGTTTTTAGATTTTTTTGTTGTTTTTTTTTCTTATATAGTTTTAATTGTTGAGATACTTCCGAGACGATATATATATATATATATATATATATATATATATATATATATATATATATATATATATATATATATATATTAGTACTTACTGTATCCACATAAAATATTATAAGGAGATATAATTTTTTATGTGTCAGTTTTCAGTATTTACTTCAACAGTGCTCGATACGTAAGTCGAGCTAGGTAGTAAGCAATGAAAATATATATAGCAATCAAGCTACACAGAGGCTCCCGTGTTTCATCCGGGGATGAAACACAGGAGCCTCTGTGTAGCTTGATTGCCATATATATTTCATTGCTTACTATATATATATATATATATATATATATATATATATATATATATATATATATATATGAAGATATATATATATATATATATTCCAATGTAATTATAAAAATTATTAGTCATTGCGTGTCGCATGACAAAGTTTATAGTTCCATTTGGCATCGTTTGCACAAGTGAGGCAAATTTATGGTTAGAATGGCAATTCTTACGTTGTCAGCATTCTCGGACTGAGATATACAACAGCCCCTCTCCACAATACACACACGCCGTTAAACTTAACTAACGGGATTAACTATACTCGGACGATTGAAACATATCGACTGCAAATCACCAATATTTGAAAGTAGTTTACAAACCGTCAAAAATCGCGGGGCAAAGTATGCTTCGTCAGTGTTCACACTCGCTGTTTATATCAATATCTTACTAAAATATCCATATACAATCGTAGAATTACATAACACAATTCATGATTGTACATTAGTATTCAGTACTCACTAGGAGTGCTCAAACAGGTCATCATCAGTGGTTGCTCAGAACTATCGGTGGGTCTATTTCTTGTTATTGTTATGTCTATTAATTTTTATGTCTATTTATATTTATGTCTATTTATTATTAATGTCTATTTATTTTTCATGTCTATTTATTTTTATGTCTATTTATTTTTTATGTCTATTTATTTTTTATGTCTATTTATTTTTATGTCTATTTATTTTTTATGTCTATTTATTTTATGTCTATTTATTTTTATGTCTATTTATTTTTTATGTCTATTTATTTTTCATGTCTATTTATTTTATGTCTATTTATTTTTATGTCTATTTATTTTTTATGCCTATTTATTTTTCATGTCTATTTATTTTTATGTCTATATTTATTATGTATGTCTATTTATTGTTATGTCTATTTATTTTTATGTCTATTTATTTTTTTATGTCTATTTATTTTTCATGTCTATTTATTTTTATGTCTATATTTATTATGTATGTCTATTTATTTTTATGTCTATTTATTTTTATGTCTATTTATTTTTCATGCCTATTTATTTTTTATGTCTATTTATTATTGATGTCTATTTATTTTATGTCTATTTATTTTATGTCTATTTATTATTTATGTTTATTTATTTTTCATGTCTATTTATTTTTCATGTCTATTTATTATTCATGTCTATTTATTATATATGTCTATTTATTTTTAATGTCTATTTATTTTCATGTCTATTTATTTTTCATGTCTATTTATTTTTCATGTCTATTTATTTTTCATGTTTATTTATTTTTATGTCTATTTATTATTTATGTCTTTTTTTCATGTCTATTTATTTTTCATGTGTATTTATTTTTATGTCTATTTATTATGTGTGTCTATTTATTATTTATATCTATTTATTTTTAATGTCTATTTATTTTCATGTATTTTTATTCTTCATGTCTATTTATTTTTCATGTCTATTTATTTGTTTTGTCTATTTATTATTTATGTCTATTTATTTTTTATGTCTATTTATTTTTCATTACTATTTATTTATATTTCTATTTGTTTCATGTCTATTTATTTTTTATGTCTATTTATTTTTATATCAATTTATTTTTATGTCTATTTATTATTTATGTCTATTTATTTGTCATGCCTATTTATTTTTTTATGTCTATTTATTATGTCTATTTATTTTCATGTCTATTTATTTTTTATGTCTATTTGTTATGTCTATTTATTTTATGTCTATTTATTTTTCATGTCTATTTATTTTTTGTATGTGTATTTATTATGTCTATTTATTTTATGTCTATTTATTTTTTGTGTCTATTTATTATGTCTATTTATTTTTTATGTCTATTTATTTTATGTCTATTTATTTTTTATGTCTATTTATTTTTCATGTCTATTTATTTTATGTCTATTTATTTTTAGGTCTATTTATTTTTTATGTCTATTTATTTTTCATGTCTATTTATTTTTATGTCTATATTTATTATGTATGTCTATTTATTTTTATGTCTATTTATTTTTATGTCTATATATTTTTATGTCTATTTATTTTTCATGTCTATTTATTTTTATGTCTATTTATTATTGATGTCTATTTATTTTATGTCTATTTATTTGATGTCTATTTATTTTTTATGTCTATTTATTTTTTATGTCTATTTATTTTTCATGTCTATTTATTATTCATGTCTATTTATTATATATGTCTATTTATTTTTAATGTCTATTTATTTTCATGTCTATTTATTTTTTATGTCTATTTATTTTTCATGTCTATTTATTTTTCATGTCTATTTATTTTTCATGTTTATTTATTTTTATGTCTATTTATTATTTATGTCTTTTTTTTCATGTCTATTTATTTGTTATGTCTATTTATTATTTGTGTCTATTTATAATTTATATCTATTTATTTTGAATGTCTATTTATTTTCATGTATTTTTATTCTTCATGTCTATTTATTTTTCATGTCTATTTATTTGTTTTGTCTATTTATTATTTATGTCTATTTATTTTTTATGTCTATTTATTTTTCATGTCTATTTATTTTAATTTCTATTTATTTCATGTCTATTTATTTTTTATGTCTATTTATTTTTATGTCAATTTATTTTTATGTCTATTTATTATTTATGTCTATTTATTTTTCATGCCTATTTATTTTTTTATGTCTATTTATTATGTCTATTTATTTTCATGTCTATTTATTTTTTATGTCTATTTATTATGTCTATTTATTTTATGTCTATTTATTTTTCATGTCTATTTATTTTTTGTATGTCTATTTATTATGTCTATTTATTTTATGTCTATTTATTTTTTGTGTCTATTTATTATGTCTATTTATTTTTATGTCTATTTAATTTGATGTCTATTCATTATGTCTATTTATTTTATGTCTATTTATTTTTCATGTCTATTAACTTTTTATGTCTATTTATTTTCATGTCTATTTATTTTTATGTCTATTTATTATTTATGTCTATTAATTTTTCATGACTATTTATTTTTGATGTCTATTTATTGTTCATGTCTATTAATTGTTAATGTCTATTTATTATGTCTATTTATTTTATGTCTATTTATTTTTCATTTCTATTTAGTATGCTTATTTATTTTATATCTATTGATTATTTTCATTTTTATTCATTATGTCTATTTATTTTTATTTATTTATCTATTATTTATCTATTATAATATTATCTATTTATTATCTATTTTTATATTATCTATTTGTATTTATCTATCTATTCATTTATCTATCTATTTATATTTTCTATCGTTTATTTATCTATTTATTTATCAATTTATTTATTTATCTATTTATTCATTTATCAATTTATTTATTAATCGATTAATTTATTCATCTATTTATTTATTTATCTATTATTTATCTATTTATATGTATTTGTTATTATATCATCTATTTATCATCTATTTATTAATTCATCTATTTATTTATCTATTTATTTATTTATTTATTATGTCTATTCATTTTTATTTCTATTTATTTAGATGTCTATTTAGTTTTATTTATGTATCTATTATTTATCTATTATAATATTAAATATTATCTATTTATATATCATGTATTTGTATTTATCTATTTATTCATCTATTTATTAATTTATCTATTTATTTTTCTATTGTTTGTTTATCTATTAATTTATTTATGTATTTATTTATCTATTTATTTATTCATCTATTTATTTATTTATCTATTGTTTATCTGTTTATATTTATCTATTATTATATCATATATTTATTAGCTATTCATATATAATCTATTAATATTTATCTACTTATTAATTTATCTATTCATTTATCGATTTATTTATTTATCTATTTATTTATTAATCTATTTATTTATTTATCTATTTATTTATTTATCTATTATTTATCTATTTATATTTATCTATTATTGGATTATCAATTTATTATCTATTTATGTATTGTCTATTTATATTAATATATTTATTTATTTATCTATTTATTTATTCATCTATTTATTTATTTATCTATTTATTTAGTATGTATTTATTTATATTTATCTGGTATTATATTATCTATTAATTATATATTTATATATTATCTATGTATATTTACGTATTTATTAATCTATTGATTTATTTATCGATTTATTTATTTATCTATCTATTTGTTTATTTATCTGGTATTTAGCTATTTATATTTATCTATTATTATATTATATGTTTATGATCTATTCATATTTATTTATGTATGAATGTGTGTATTCATTTATTTATCTATCTATTTATTCATCTATTATTATATTATCTATTTATTATCTATTTATATTTATCTATTTATTTATTTATCTATTTGTTTAATTATCTATTTATATTTATTATGTCTATTTATTTTGATGCATATTTATTATGTCTATTGATTGTTATTTATCTATTTATTTATTCATCTATTCATTAATGTATCTACTATTTATCTATTTATATTCATCTATTATTATATTATCTATTTATGATCCATTTATGTATTATCTATTTATATTTATCTGTTTATTTATTTATCTATTTGTTTATGTATCTATTTATTTATTTATTTATATGTATTATGTCTCTTTATTATTTCTATGTAAGTCTTATGTCTATTCTCTTGTTATTCTTATGAAACGTCCACGTAGTTGTTTTTCTTCCCACTTTTCTTTTCTTTTCTTGTATTTCGTTTCTATTTTCGGTGCTTCCGGGGTTGTTAAGTTGGACAGCGTCTCTTGCTGCGGTGATCAGCCTTCCTGTGTTCTGGGTTATGTATTTCTTCAGCTTGTTTGTGTGTCTTCCACACAGTCTTGTATACTTTCCAGTCCTCTTCTCCGTTCGTTTGTGTTCACGTAGAGTCTGTCCGTATCGTCTTTTGAATGCAGTACGTTGTGCATGGTCATAACTTTTCTTGTCTTATGGTCAAGGTACCTGAGTGTTTCTTTAGTCTAGCCTATGAATGGTCCAGAGTGTCTTTTTAGTGATACTCCACAGCTGTTTATTCTATTTACTAGATTTCTTCTGTATAATTTCGTTTCTAAGACTTCCCTAATTCTTCTCGGGTATTATTTTCCAATTGTCTCTTTACATTCTCTGAATTAGAGTGTGTCTACTTCCAAAACTCACAAATATTTATAGCTATCCTGTTCTCCTAGCGCCCTCGTCTGTTCTTGGTTCAGCATTTCCATGCTTTCTATTGTCTCCATAGCAATGTTTGTAATATAACATAAGTATAGATTACAATATTTGTGTTTTTTTGTTAAAGTTTTTAAAACTAATTGCATGTATTTTATTTACCTCTTGACCAGAAGGTTAGATACAAAGTCAGGTGTGGTTTTAAAAATCCAGCGCCATAATATAAGTGCACTCTGGTCTAAAGAAAATGCCCGAGCAGCCCTGTTTGCCTTCCACAGAAGGGGCGCCTCGTAATAAACTAACACCTTTCTTAGAAACAACGTAAAGCCTGTGAAGGTGGACCTTCTATGACTGAATAGAACTATACCTCATACCGAGGGCAAAACCGTCATTGTTAGACTGATTGTCGTGGACTTATCCCCGATTGGTACAAACACCTACTCATCTGTGCTAGGTAAAGCATGCATTGTACAGATGGGTTTGTCTTAAATGATGACGGTAACTTTTCTGAAAATGTTTTTGTTTTCGTATTGCCAGCATCTGCAATTAGCTATGACACATAAATGGTCACGGGATCATGCTGTTTCATGTCAGAATAAATTGGGGTATTTTACTGGTTACGTGACTAAAATTTGTCAGTTTGGATATACAAATTTGTAGATTTTGAAATAAAATGCAAATAATTGAAAATTTGATTCTGTTGAGTGAGGAACGTTAATGGGGGGAATTGCTTTTTTTAGGGGATAACAAATGAGTTAGCTTAATGGAGTTTGCTGAATGTTAAACCGCTCTGAATTAAGACGTTTTCCTGAAACAGAGAACTAGACGAAATATTATTTTAGAAATCATTAGGATGTTCTTTCACCATCCAAACACCATTCCGTCTGAATATCTCTTCTAAAAGTCATAGGGATTTCATGACCAAAATGGGAATCAGTGGTTTGAAACGTTTCTTATAGTTATTAAAAGAGGGAGTTTTCTCTTGTTAACCCTAACCCTAACCATCCATTTTGGTCCCTATTCAAATACATCCTGAAGATCATTTTCCAAGGATTCAGCGATTGCCTTGCCTTACATAAGTTTATCGTAATGTTCAATTTGCACTGAAATTATAACGATACTTTTCCGATAAATGTTGGTCAAAAGAAAATCGTTTAAAGTAGAGATATTTTCTAAATTGCATCAATTATTATAAGTGTGTGGTGACCTGATACCGAAATGCGAGGTCTGGTCCGATCAGCGAAGATGGTGTTCTTCGTACGCGAGACTATGATGTTGCAACACGTGAATTCTTGTATGGATCTAGTTTTCACCCACATCGTTTACATGCGTTATTCAAATTATTCGCCATTTCGAAAAAGATTAACCTTAACTGAGTAACAGAAGTAGGGAAAATGTATCGAGTTCTCCCCTGTTACGAATGAGCTACGGGTCTTTCTTACGGTAGAATGCTTTCACATATGAAATTTTACTCCACACTTGACATCGACCCATTGCTACTTATGAATATTATATTATTATCTTTCATGTTTGTTTGACCTTTTGGGAACTGATATTATTAATGTGCGGTTTCCGTTCGCGAGTCACAAAATGTCCGGTGGTTTGGATAAACACTTTATCAGCAACTCATTGAAATGCATAGGCATTTAAAAATGTCGACCCAAACTGCTTTTGTTACAACCGTTTATTGTCTTTGTAATTTTTCAAATAAGTTCTTATCAAGTACGTTGTTGCCAATTTCGTCATGATTTCTTGAAATCTTAAATAAACTATCACATTTCGAACTACGTAATAAGAACGCCATGAACAGCAATCATTTTTAAAAAGCCATTTGTGTTAATTTTCCGTGAATGTAATCCATCCTTTTGTTTGACTTTTGTTGTATGTTTTACGTCATATCTACTATTTTGAATTATTTTATATTAAAGTTCAAAAGCGATTGTAAATGGTTCATTGGTTGACGCTCTTTGTCTTCTTAACGGCATAGCAACTATGTTCATATTACTTTTTTCTACTAATAAGTCAGAACTTACCAAGATCAAACGTCACTCGAGGGTAAGGGTTAATGAAATTGTCAGTAAGATTATGAATAATACTATGAGCGGATTGGAAACAATGGGTGAAGTGGACAGAATTTGATTTCTTAAAAGGATGATCGACAAGTATTTGTTAAAATTGGACTTGAAAAGAACCATGTTGTAGTCAGCTTGGGAAACAGACCGATAGTATTATGTTCTACGGATGGAAAGCTTTGAAAATAAATTCTGTTCATGGATGTTTATACACACAGATGAAGAAAGAAAAGTGTTTTTCACTGGTTTTAGCTAAACAAGTTCTTGCTGAGCATTTTTAGCAAGCGAGGGGGTGGGACAGAGATCTTCGCTGAGCTAAGCACCTAGCCTGGACATTACGATAGAGTAGAGAAAACTGTCGACGCCTAATACACTACTTACTGAAAAGGAGTTGACAGCGAAGTGCTTGATCAGATTACCTTTAAATTTCTGCATGCTGGTACAGTCGGGTAAACAAGGAACAGAGAAGGAATCTCAAAGGCAAGCCTCTCGAAGAAAACTTCTATTAGATAACAAAATCTTCCAACATCTATGGACACATCTACAGTTCAAGGGTTGGAGTTTGTTGCTAGTCGAGTAGTAGGTATTTACGTTTAGAGGGGACAAGTGAAGTATGTTAATCGGAGCACATTCCGTAGAAGTACTTGTAAAACGAGCACAAGGATGCAACACTGCAGCGATGCGACAGGGCATGTGGCATGGCTGACAGTGTTTGACATATTAGATTAGAAAATATTTGTGGCACCCTGCCCACGAGAAAAAGGCTAGTGGTTGATGTACCAGCTTAGATATGACAACAATACTTAATGCACAGGTGAATGGCATCTTTATGAACATATCGGATACTGACAGATGTGAGAAGCTTTCTAGCCCGGTAGAGGGAGGTTACCTTCTTTGCAGCGGACTTGGCAGCACATTCTATGTATTTTTCCACTTCATGTTGCCTAAGAATGTCAGGCCGAGAGTTTTAAACATCAGACTCTCTGGAAAAGTTATATAATCGATGACAATCGGTGTTTGGAAAGGTTTTTTTATTGTTGTTAAAAGAAAAAGAGATTTTCTCATGCTAACATTAATTATGATCATTCATTTTTGGTTCCATTCTACTACAAACTAAAAGTAATTTTCCAATGACTCACCATTGCCTCGCTTGTGTTGGCATTCAAGAAAAACCTGGATTTTTCTTAGCTTAAAGCAAAAACTGATCATATTAAATATTCGTCCAGTAATACCGTACGAGTTGCTTATCTTGATATTTATGATACGTGCCCCATAATATACCAATGCATTCTTTAATTGCCTGGTGAAGAGATCGGGTCTTTCTGACAATGTATGACCAACTATAATCAAATCCATGTCTTGGCGTTGTCTACTTCACGCTTTGAACGAATTAATTGAAGCGACGAAGGTAATTGGTGACTTTAGTATAATAAACTATTTCTATTTCCCCGGCGTTTTCTGGAGTCTTTTTATGTTCCTATTGTTTCGGTTTTCTTTTTGCAATGCCTTGTTTTTTTACCAGATTATTATGCTTGAGTAGGATTTTGAAAGTTAAGTGTAATAATTACGGTAATATTTCGTTATTAAATTATTAATTGAACCAAAATATTTGTTTAAAACTATAACTAATTTTGTTATTGTTTTAATCATATTATATGATTTTTCTTCTTGTCCTCATGCGTTAATCTTGAGCTCCGGTGGGGTCCGCAATGATAGATGTTTTTATCCACTTAACACGGTTACAGGATTTGTTCAGGTTAAAGCCGATTTTTACAGAGGTCTTTGTATAGGGTGTCAGCCCATCTCAACATCGACATTCCTCTCGGTCGCTTCCCGACGAATTTCAATGCAAAGGCAAGTTTCGCTATTGTGTAATTGTTGGGCCTCAGCACATATCCACACCATCTGAGCCGCAACTAACTCATTCTGCCCCCAATCGCTGCGATTAAAGACGTGGTCGAGCATTGTATTTCTAGACATCCAACGGATCATTTTGGTTTCTATAACGTCGAATTTTCGCTCCGTCTTCCTCGTTGCCCGTAAACACTCGTTCCTGTACTAAGCGACGGGTCTCACAACAGTCCGGTAGATCTTCGCCTTTAAATCATTTATCTGTATTCATCTCTATAAAGATCATTCGGTGAAAAAAGCCCTAAAACTTTCAATCGTTCAATTACTGAGGATTTCCTGAGAATTTTAATTCCAGTTTAAATGGCTTTTTTTACAGTTTAAATGCTTCCGAACTCCTTTCATAAGTAATTCATTGGATTTTGCTTTCGACTAATTTTTTTAAAGTTCGTGTAAGTAATTTACGCTATAGCATTTTGATTAAAAAAATAATAGGTTAATAGTTAATATACAATAATAAATCCCGTAGAGCCGAGAAGAAAGTACAAATACACAAACGAAAGAGAAGTGGTCACCTAATTGTATTAATATAATAAGGTTTTCTTCTTTATTGATTTCGTCTAATGTTTCTTTCTTCAATTTTCTTGAAGCACGTCTTTTATGTTTTAATCATTCAGCATTGATGGTGTTGCCTTGTCTCATTTCTTATATATTTTCCCAGAAATTCTCTTCTGTCGGGTCCGATTGTTCCATTTTTGTTCTTCCTTCGTTTACATTTACTTCAAACTAACATTGCTTTTAAAAGTCCTATTTTGTTTTACTGTTCAAATTCGTATCTGTATTTTTTCACTCATTTCGGTTTTTTGTAAGTATTTTTAGTGCATCATGTTTCTTGTCTAGTCTTTCTTCATCTGTGTTAGCCATATTTTTCTCTCCTATCATTTTCTACTGTTCATGGTCTTCTGCAGAGATTTAGCTTCTTTTTGTAATTCGTTCATTTAGGTTTCAAGCTTAGTGTCCAAGCTGGTTTTTCTGAATCCATTATTTTGACGAGTTTGGCTTCTTTGTTAATATGTTAATTATTGATTTGTTCCGCTGCATGAATTAAGTAGTTAAGGGCTGTCATATTATCTATTGAGAGGTATATTAGGAGTGTGTTCATTCTTTCTGTTCCTGGTTTTACTTTTCCGGTCTTTGTTCCTTATGGATAGGATGTTCGTTTTGTTCTTGTCCATAATAACTATGGTGTTTTCCATTTCTGTTTCTTCTTCCTCGTTGAATTGTGGGATCCTGTAGTCATTGTTTTTTTTTGCATTTTCGCTGTTTATGATTTAGTAAGTTAAATGTTTAATTGGTGTAAGGTCAACATTTACGGACGCTCAAATTGTTGTCCTTTTAGCAGACTATGTTTAACTCTTCATAATAGACGTAAAAACGGCTTTCTTAAAACACTACAATTCATGCATTATGTATTGTGTAGGATCACAAAGAGTTGGTTAGACAAAAGCGTGTAATTCTAGACCATATTAAGGTGTTTGTTTCGAAAAAAGGTGGAGTTTGTAAGAAATGGTTTACAACTGCAGTTGTTTTCCATGGACACATTTGAATATTAGATTCAATTTCGTTATTAAGTTCATTTGACTTTCTTTGTTGTTTGTTGTTATAAAGTGTAAGCGTTAGTATGTCAGTGGCTTTTTTTATTCAAAAATTATTTTCTTCTCTGCGTGCCATTCAAGCACGTGGTCATACGACAGTTTCCCACTTTGTTCACTTGTTTGAGCACTTTGGAATGGAGTAATACCAGTCGAGGTATCGTTCTCGGCAATCGGTCCGACAGGAACTGGCTCATTTCGGTTGCCTTTTATCTGTCGGGCTGAGGTATTAGTCCTGGGTAGTCCCAGACCTTGCTTCCCTTTTTAGGGGGTGAAGTAAGTTTATTTCTTACTGTCTGAGACGCTATGACAAGGGAATGTCGACGGGATTGCTCAGGCTATTTCTATAGGCCAGAGTACTTATTTATGGGCGTTAGCTTGACTCTTCCCCACTTTCCGATTTTGTGTCACATATTCCCGCAGAGAAAAGGAATCAAATACCAGTTCCCAATGTTTTACTCAGTTATTAACATTTTGTCGTACTCTGCAAGATCTTTCAAAGTGCACCGATTGAACACTATAAAGCAGATAAGAAAGTGTTGCATCGTATGGTCGTCCTCTCCACATTCGCAGATGGTTGAGTCGTTTTTGTTGCCCCGTCTCGTCATAAGAACTCTTGGTCGCCCTCTTACAGTTCTCAGGTGGTTGGTTGTTTTCCACTATACCCAAAGTGCTTATGACCCAGGAGGAACGACATCAGAAGGGGGATTCCCATGTCAGAAAGAGGGCGCGATTATCTAGCCGTCTTGTCAACAGCTGTAGTATGGTCTCTTCCGGAGATGGTGTAATGAACTAAATATAACTAAAGAATCTTCTCCTTGGCTTCGATCGTTGGGTTGTCGGTTCACGTTCATGAAGGAGTTGTTATTCATCACTGGTAGACTTTGTGGTTTCTACTTGGCTAGCAACTTAACGTCTCACATCTGCAGGGGAAATGTCAGTGAATAAATTCAGGTTCTTTAGGTTGGTAAGCTTCAAGTATCTAATGAACAAGCGGAAGGTATAGCACTGTTCAATGCTGGCTCTAATTTTTATACATGCGTTGACCTCCCCCAAACTAAAAAGAACACGCATCAGTTTCCGTATGGTGTTATTACGGAAGCTGACTTGCATTTTTGTCATTTTAATTTTCTTGAATGAGAGGGTGCGGCCTAAAGATACGCGACGGTAGACAGGGTTAGTACGATTTTCAAGTTGTATTCAAGACCATGTGATGTGAAGGGTCGATTGGCCTCACGGTTCTTGAAATGGAACAAGCAGACTTGAGTCTTCGCAGGGTTTGCATGCAGGTGGTTACTCTCATAGTAGAAGAGTAGCTCATCTAGGGCTGAGTTAAGGTTTGTTTCTACTGCTTTAAATGTATTCTCTTGAAATGTTACACTGAGGTCGTCAGCATAGATGAACCGCTCAGTGTTCTGGTCCATTGGTTGATCATTGGTGTAGATGTTATACAGTAATGGAGCCAGCACACTATCTTGAGGTAAGCCATTCTTTTGTTGGCACCAACAACTTTGTTGTTTAGAGTAACATAGTAGAATAGTATCTTATTTAAGGTTTAGTTGTGGTGTGTCTCCACGGCTTGAAACGTACTTTCTTAGGATGATGTAACACAAAAGGCGTCAGCATAGATGAACGATTAGTGTGCTGGCTCATTGGTGTGTCATTCGTGTAGATGTTATACGGTAAGCCATGTTTCTGTCAGTGCCAACAACATTGTTTGGTTTTAGAGTAACATTAAAGCACCTGACAATAAAAAAGCACATGCATGACTTAGTTGTTTTTGTCAGTAAACACATCTTAGTGAAAAAAGCTCGGAAAATATTTTTTCTACACTATCAACCATCAAAGATGTGACGTCAGAATATATTAGATCATCACAAATGAAATGTTGCTATGTTGTATTCAAAATTTAAAAGAAATGTATGAATAAAACAAAGAACCTATTTTTTTACGGATAAAGGCGTTATGTAACAATAAGTTCTAAGTGACAGACTTCTGGAGGTTTAAGGGCCAATACGTACTACAAACGATGATAATTTAGAATAACATGAAAATGTATAAACATTCCTACCCGACCATGTGTGACGGACCGAGATAAAAATAACCCCTCCTTGATTAAATAAAGGGTTCAGTTCGTAATATATATATATATATATATATATATATATATATATATATATATATATATATAAAGCTATGAAAATATATTTATGGCAATTAAGCAACACACATGCTCCCGCGTTTCATCCCGGGGTGAATCTTCAGTTTAAAATGCATGGACTTATTTTTGCCGGGTGTTTTTATATATATGGCTAGCTAGTTAACCAATCAGATTTTTTGTTGTTCTCTCTATCAATCGCTAGATTTGTTTTGAATTGTTATCAGAATTTTGATCAAAATTCAAATGTCTAAAATTCAAGGCTTAAGCTTAAGCGGTCTTAAGAAGTAAGAAGAATTTAAAAAAATATTGTGTAATTGTTGTTTACTGATGGCTATAAACACAATGCAAATCTGAAACGTTTTACTTTTTAAATAGGGAGCTTGTGCCTACATTATGCCCCCTAAAATCCCTTTAAAACATATTTCAAAGAAACTGAAATTTGGAAAATATTTATAATTGTATCTCTAATACCTTTTATTAATATTTCAAGAGTTAGGTATCTGAAATTTCATGAGAAACTTTGCATGAAACTTAATATAGCACACATTCAAACCACTTACGCCTTGCAATTATGTTCTCAAATCCAAAATCAATAATGATCAGTTCATCAATTTATGCGTGACTACTGTACACACAAATGTATGAACACCAACAAACCTAACTTATAATAACAAGTAATGAAGATATTTGAAAAAATTGATGATTGATTGTTCATACCTTTCCCATATATATGGAAGTGTAAATGGATGTAACATATTCAATTTGGTTTGAAGTCATTTTGACAGATTCCATATTCTGCTTCAATATCCATTATGTCATTCACGCCCCCTGCAGTTAATTGAACGTAAGTTATAGCAACGTCGCAACACATGACGTATTAAAACTGCTTGCAAACCCCGCCTAACATCTGTTATGAAATCCAATCGCCTTGCCTTTGTTAAATAGCTGAATATTGCAGTAATATTTTGTTTTTGAAGTTAATCGGTTACAGTAATTTTTATAAACATCAGAAGGTTCCCTGGAAAGTAATTTGAGAAAAAACGTGCGATATCGACCGTGAAATATCCGCAATACCCAAGAGTTTGTCCACAAGGTTAGATGCCAACGAAATCGTAACATTTACGTCAGAAGTAACTGTTCTATTGGGCACATAATTTAGTGGATTATATGTGTCAGTAAAGTATATTTGACTGTACTACGTAACGCAAAGTGGTGAAGAGATATCTTAGGGTGAATTCTACCTGCAGTTTCAATTTTCAGTTAACGAACAAAACAGACTATACGTGATATCTACAACCATGGACACGAATAACGAAATTAGTCACAACTTATAACACCAATCGATGATAAAGGTTAATAAACTGGATAGATTGACAATTAGATGAGGAATAATATTATGAGATGATTGAAATTGATGAATACAATTTGAAAAATTGATTATTTATGAAGACAGTTCATGACTAGTATTTGTTAACATTGAATTTAAAGACGACCATGTTGTAGCCCACAGGGAAGCAATAGTGTGGTAATGTGTTCACAGAGGGAACGTTCTTCGAAAGAATCTCTATTCATTGAAATTCCGTTTTATGCTATGGCAGACGGAGAAAGAAAGTAGAAATCATTTGCTGTTGTGGTAGGTTTAAAGTTCGTAATTCAAAAAACTGTCACTGTTTACGATAAAAGACACGTGAAGATGGTCGAAAAATACGAAGAGTCAAATGTTTTTAAGGATGCTGACGAAACATTGTTGGCTTGTCAGTTGGTTGTTTAGCCTGTCTAAAACGAGGCACCATATTTCACCATTTCTTTTCTTCCGCCAACACCGAAACTTGGAGTTGGTTTTGTTACACGAAGGTAGTAGTCTCTGATTGTATGAGATCTTTTATTTTGACATAGTTCACCCCAAACAAGGCAGGATGCCACTGTAGACGTGAGGGGCTACTAAAAATTAGGGAGTAAGTAATGAGGGTCATCCTAAGTTGGGAGCTGCGGAGCGAGATGACTGTTCACATTAGTTTTAAATTTCTGCATGTCGGTGCAGTCGATGAAACAGGGAGCAGGGAGGACGTTCCACGGGCCGACAGCAAGAGGAATGATGCTACTAGAGTAGAAGGCTCTCCGACATCTGGGGGCCTCCACGATGAATGGATTGAACTTAGCTGATTGTCGAGTAAGTCTAGTGTATTTACGTTGAGGGGGTACCAGGGCAGAAAGATCATTGGAGCAAAATAAGACCGATGTCGTGCCTTCCCCTTGCCTGTCCAACGCTTACCGCAACCTCCACCAGCGCACCTGCCGAGTCCAACAACCTTAAACACCGCTAGGTTTCCTACCTAACATATTTTATAAAGCATTTTGTGTTACAACCCCCAGAACTGGTGTAGATAAACGTCCAGCCCCCCGTCCGACTCCGTAACGAAGGCCACCAAATAAACTTGGTCGACGCGAGGCGACCTTTCCTGGTCGACGATCTTTTGCCTTTTACCGGATCGGGAGCCTCTGGTGCCGGTAACCGTTAGCAGGGGGGGGGGAGTCCTCGCAGGTAGGCGCATCAGCACTTTGTGGGTTTTCACTGGAACGCCTGGTGTCCGCGCGCCCGGCTGAGTGCTTGTAACACAGGCGCAAGGATTCAACATTTCAGCGATCAGACAGGGGCTGGAACATGGTGGATAGTGAGGGACCTATTTACTGGGCGATTTTTTTTTAGACCGTGTCTAGGAGGGAGAGAGTAGGTAGTGATGCACCAACTCAGATGTGGCAACAATACTCCATGTGTGGGCGGATGATGGCTTTGTAGATATATAGGATAATGTCAGGTGTTAGAAGTTTACTAGCACGGTAGAGGGAGATTAACTTCTTTGCAGCAGCCTTGGCAATGCCTTTTATGTATTTGATCCAATTCATGTTATCTGTGAATGTTAGGCTGAGGAGTTGTAACGTTGGACTCTCAAGTAGGGTGTTATTTGCCATGGCAATGGCTAGTTGAAGAGGTGTCTTGTAGTTGTTGAAGGAAAGTAGCTTTGTTTTTGAGGCATTAAATGTTACCATCCATTTATGACCCCATTCCACTACAGATTGTCGGTTACTTTATAAGGATTTAGCCATACGTAGGGAAAAGAGCATATTCAAAAATATTATAGTTGAGTAGCAATTAGTATCGACTAGTGGTTCCATACGAAACTCTTTTAGGGCCTTTTTCCTCATGACCAACCTAAAAAAAGTATTAATTGATTTTCTTAAGGGTCATATTCTCTTACTAATCACCTGACTGATAAAATTGGTAACATTATGAATAAACTGACATTGTTAATGTTTGGCGTAGTATTGTTTCTATCCAGAATCTAAGTCAGGTTAATTTCTCACTTGGTAATTCGTGAGGCCAAAACAAGTATGACTTTTATATAGGTGTATAATATAACAATTGCTGCCGCCGTGTGGTGTGCTTCTTGATTCACACGGTTTTTCTGTAGTCCCTTCGTCGATATAACCAGCGGGTCGTCTCACTAAATCTCTAATAATTATGTTGAAGTCGAGTCTGTGTCTTCTTCACTTGCCTGCTAACTGCAGCAATGGATAACATAAAAGGAGAAAGCTTAAACAACCTTGTACTCAAAATGGTGTTTGATATTTAGTTCTATTAAGGCACACGTCAGCTGTTTATCGCTCGCTGTGAACGTAGGTTCTAAAACGCAGACTAAACGCAATCATCTAACCTTCCAAAGAGATAGACTTTTATCTTCTCGCTACTTGTCACTTCGAACTTTATACCATGATGCAACATCCTGTACACGTATCTCAAGTTCTACGCGAACTCTCCAATAGAATGTTATATTCTCTTACTTAATTTTAAACTCATTTAGAATAATCCCCAACCCTAACTTATTAAAACAAAAATCATCTAACTAGTGCTTCACCACGGCTATTTTCTTAAAATACACAAACAGAATGGTTGAAGTAGATTTTGCAATTAGATTGTCTCGTATGAGAACATCAATCAAATGAGTAAAGTCTTGATGGGTGCAGATACATTTGTTTGCTGGTCTAGAGTGTTTTGACAGCATTGTCTTTATTACTTCCCCATTCCTCTTGATTTAACTTGTACCATGTCCTCCGCAACAAATCTAATGAGAAAATTTGACACAGTTACCAATGGAGTCATACTTTTACCAAAAAGGTGGATGTGTTTAAACAACCCTGAGAAACCTTAAAAGCGGGCAGTATTTATCTGTAATCATCAAACGTTTCGAGATATTTTAGCTGATGATTCGTAATTTGTATTTTTCCAACTACTATTCTCATCCTTGATATTTCGGCCGATAGAATCTTTGACAGTCTTCTGGGTGGTGAACGTTTAAATCCTCACTACAAGTGATACTGTGACGCAACTATTCTAATCGCGGTCAGCAAGGAAATGCCCCTCAAAGTAACCAATAATATAGCCCTCACGCTCGGTCGCTTCCACTCGTGTCCGGGGCGTATAGCTCTATCGTATGTGATACAGCGTAGTTCACTTTAGCTGTATTCTCGGGACGCCAGCATTTACGACGTGTTTTTACATTTCTGAAAAAGGCTAGTGGTGTCGTATCTTCTTCGTTGACCGAACAGCGCTTTTTCCACGTTGTGTCAATTGATAGAAGGTTCGGTTTGGGGTCGATCAGAGAATATGACGTCAACTGAGGGATGAGAAATACATTAACAAACAAAACAAGCGATGTATCGACAACTCAAACATATATTCTTCATATGAAAAATAAGACAATATATTTCCGTAAAACTTGTAGTTACAATAACAAAAAAAGCTTCCACTGATTGGGGGTTAATACCTCTGTAGGTTCCAACTTTGACTTGCTAATATATTGGGTAGTCGGTGGTTAAGTGTTTAGATGGACGGGTCGAATAGCGTCTGCTTCTCCGGGCGAAGTAAGGCAATTCTCTCGTGGAAACCAAAAACAAGTTTTCACTCTGCACTTGAGAAATGCAAACTGAATTATATTCTTAAAACTGAAAATAATATTGATTATAGCACATTATATAAATTTGTAAAGTTACTTTGTGTTGAACGGCCACGTTCTACCTACCTTACAAAAGAACCCTTGTCATTGGTCACTTTACTCATCAGAAACCGCCCCCTATCCCTTTATCTTGCCAGTCCGGTCGTGACTTATCAAGTATTCCGCCTAGGCATGCAACTTTGCTGTTTACCATATGTTTCTAATTGCCTACATTATTATCGCATTGAGGTCACCTTTTCTGTCTGCCCTTTAGAACAATGATTGTTGGCGAAAGCGGCTAACACCAAACCTCTAGTCATCTGTCGCTGTCTGAAACGGAAACTGCATAATATCTAAAGACTAAAACAATATTTTTACCAGTGCGTGTAATCTTTTAAACTATGATTCTTTGTCTCCTAGTACCCTGCGTTGGTGTCAAATATATACTAGTGTATCAGTATTTTTCAATTCTACGCTGGGTCCCGCAACTTTGTCACAATGCTGACTAAGGATAGAACTGAAAATTATTTACTGAACATTTCTACACGAAAAATGCTGGCTGAACGAGAACAAACTACCTCGTGAATTAAATAACGCGTTAAATTAGAAATTTCATATAAATTCGAAAGTTCGACATAAAGCTTCCCGAGTTCGATAACATTAACCTGAAGAAGGTCGGCGGTTACATCGGCCGAAACAAAAATCCAACATGAGAGAACAAAATCCAACATGAGAATAGTAGTCAGAATAATCTAAATATTTCAAGTCTTTGAAATCATCGTGATCTTCATTTAGGTTTAAGAATATCTAAGATTAGACACAATTGCTGCCACATGATTTTCTTTTAGTTTAAAGCGTCCGGTCTTTATTTGACTCTACGCTTTTCTCTATATTTCTGTTGTGTGTATTGCAGCCGTCTTATTTCCGTCGCACCTATTGTGTCTCTTCTAATCTTTCTGTCGCCTTGCTATTTTTATTGTGATCTTAATATTTATTTTATTTTGAGGGGAAATCCTGGGTCGTGCCAATTACACTCCTCAAGAATTTGGTGTTTTGGTGGTATATTTTCTTGACACCACTTCTTTTTTCGGAGACATCTCTGTGAGAAGATGTTTGATGATTACTTTTTTATATATTACTTTTCTTTATTCTGCGTGTTAATGGTTAAAACAATGATTACCACAATCATGTATTCAGGAAATTAAGAATGTCATAGACGCTGAATCTCTAGATGATAAATTTGCCAACCCGCGTTCACTATAAATATATATACAGTGCTACTGTTTAAGTGTGTGAAATACGGTTTTGAATTTCTTTTTTATAGATGTCGTTTCAGACAAGGCAGAAAGCAACTTGCTGTAAGGAGCTAAAATGAAGGAAAGATAGTTAACGCAAAAACGAGATGGAGGAAAAGGTCAGCAGCACAAGAGTTCCACAATCCTCCAGTTCTTGGAAATAAGCAACTGGAATAGGAAGCTGTATAATTATTGAGTATCAAAAAAGCAAATTGATAAAGACCACTAGAGCAACGAGTTAAACGAGCTGGGACAAAATATCAGGGAATAAATCAAACAGTTTCGAAGAAAGCATGCTATAATAGTATTTAAGTTCACCCCATACAAAGGTTTTTTTTGTAGTTGTGGAAGGAAAGGAGATTGGTCTTAGCAACATTAAATGATACCATCCATTTATGACCTCGTTCCACTACAGACTTGAAGTCACTTTCTAGCTACATTTTGTTCAGCCTTGTCTGGGACACTGCCATTCCATATTTTTCATCAGATGTCCTTTATTTTAATAATAGTCTGGTATTCTGGGATGTATTGGTCCTCTGTGCCAACTTTGGTGAATATTGCATAAGAAATAGCATATCAATATTTGACAGCTATCAAAGAAATAAAAAGGATATATATGTAACAATATGTTGCCGTAGGTATGTTAAAATAATGTTAAAAATAGAATTTTCCACATGACTGTTTGATTGAGTATAACAGCAGAAAATTCAACTAATAATCTAATATTAGACTAAAAGCTCACGTGTATGGATATGTCGTCAGACAAGAAGTCAGGCGTTACCCGTAGCGAAAAAGATAGTAATATCATTCTCCTTGGTTGATAGGATGATCAGGTTTAGAAGTCTTTTTCGGATCTCTATCCCCCGAGAGGAAAAATGTGTGTAATACTTATTTAAATTTTCAACATGATAAATAATTTGTTGTCATAGAGCGAGAATCTTGTGGGTGTTGTTAATTGTTACATGACTTGGGAAACTATTAAAGAACTAGGAAGAAAAAGAAATACTAAGACTACACTGCTGCTATCACCACAAAAAAGGGTCCAACATCACAGCGACGCTGACTACTGCTATGTGTAATCAATACAACAGGACTTTGACTGTTTATGTGAGAATCGGTATCGAAGAATTTCCGAGACGTGCTGGATTTTGCACACATTGTATGTTCCTTTCTGAGACCTAATTCGCTAGCTATCTTATTTCTTCCAGGGGCAGATAAGATCCATGTACTACAAGAGATGCTAAAATAATTAGCTTAAAGCCTGATTTTTCCTACATATTATGAGCTTATAATCCTAACATTTGGTTACGGTAGCAAAGTATATTGATAACACATTGCTTAAGTCGTTAAATATTTAAATCGTAACGCTGTTCCAAGATCAACATTTGCATGTTTATATTTTTTGTTTACGGTTGACTGACTACTGCGTTGTGCCACAAAATTACATTCGTTGTTCAAACTAGAGTTTCGCAAAGGTATCTTCAACCTGTTTTAATTAATAACGTCATTTTTATGGCATTTATTTCTGTGGCGTTATAAAAAATATCTCCGTTGCATTCCTCCTTGTCTTTAAGTGGATGACGTCATCTGTTTATAACGTCAGGTTTCACTTCCAGTTAAATCAGGCGCATGCTTGAATACGTCGGGTTTACAAGACTCAGAAGACAACGAGATAAATGTAAATAAAGATCTCTAAAATACTTTAAAAAACCAAACGAATTAAGCAGGGAATTAGAAGAAGTAATTATTCTTTCGTTTTGTTATAGTTATTTGTTGACTATTTGTTTTGTAACAGTTATTTGTTGACTATTCGTTTTGTAATAGTTATTTGTTGACTATTTTTTGTTTTTTCGCCTCTGCTTTCTTCGCTTTTTCTGTGGGAGATTTAGTAAGTTTTACGAAATACATTACGATGAAGTTTCGAATGTCTATTTTGATGTGTACACTAAAAGGGTCACCTGGCGTTGCTTGGTCATGAATGATAACTTATTTGTACATGTACTTCTATAATAAAGCTACCGCCTGCTTTCAAGTTGGTAGACATTTATTTTATTTCCCGACACTGGGACAACATTAGTGCATTGTAATTTAGCGTATACAGATAGTTTTTTTTTCTTTATTGGCGTCATTTATGTATTTACTATTGAGTGTCCACACCAGTAAGCAAGCGGGATTATTATCTACTTATTATCAGATGGTTAGAGTAAGTAGTTATGGGCTGGAAGATCGGAGTTCAATTCTCGGTCGAGTTATACCAGAGACGCCTGAAATGGCACGATGCCTGTTTGCAAAACACTCAGTATAAAACGGTGAGGACCAAAGGTAAATGGAGAAATGCTAGAGAAAGTGAAACAACATCCGCTACATATCGGTGTAGCAGACAATGAAATGGGAGCTTTTTAATATATATATATATATATATATATATATATATATATATATATATATATATATATATATATATATATATATATATATATGTATATGTGTGTGTGTGTGTGTGTGGAGAGAGAGAGTGTTGATCTATGTAAACAATACAAATGAACGTGTTCTTTTCAAATAAAAATTTAGAATATTGACAATTGTGATGGCAGAGTCAACACAAGTAAGCAAATTATTATCTGGATTAAATTGATTGATCTGTTTGGTTACTAAGTAGAGTTGGAGTTTATTTTAAGTGCCACATGATTAAGTTGGTGTTATATTTTCTGGGGGATTTTGTAAAGAAGGTCAAAGTAGCAGACATATATGGCGCCGGGGAAAACATAATAGTAACGAAACTTCGGCGTCAAAAAGATTACAATAGATAAAAACAGAATAGGAGGTTGGTAAAAAAATATTGTCAGTTTTGTAGGTACTCAACTGAACTCCGATCACTGCTCTCTGCTTCCGGAGAAAGATATGTAAAACTTGGAGTTGAGTGGCGGGAATGCGCCATTATTGTTTACGAATGTCGAGCACATCTAGTTGATTTGGAGACTTCTGTAGTCGCTTCTCCATCAGAGTTTAGAAAGGTATAATAGATTAATATCCCAAAAGTTAATAACGCCTTATCTTCAATAACACATACTGGCGAGGCTTTAGATGTTTGCGAAATTTTTGGCACTTTATATTCATAACATTTCCGAGTTGATCGTCGCCGATTATTATAACGTACAAACTCTTCGTCGCAGGTGGAAATACGATCTTTGTAGTTTTAATAAATATAGATAAACACAAAGCAATCGACACGGACTGAAGACCTTGGTGTTCAAAGTTCGAATCCAGTCGGTTCCACAGTACTACTTTCACTTAGGAATGTTGACAACCTTCTCGTGGTCCTTCCCGTAAGTATCCTATGTCTTTCCAGAAAGATGTCTAACTAGAAAAACCTCGGGAAAACTAATGCCAACACCAGAATCATCTGATTCACACGAAAGAAGAAGATCGCTCCAATTACTTACGGTTTTCCCGAACTGACGGATTACCTAGAACTAATTTTTCGGCAAGTTCCCAAATGCGTATTTGCTTCGGTGATCAGTTTCAATTGGTCGTAACCAATTACAGACGGGTTCTCATGAATTTCCTCATCTTCAAAATTGTCAACATTATTTTGATCGATGTTATAAAACCTACGTGAGTCTTTGACAATTCTTTGGCCAAATTTTCTGCATGCACCGTTTTATTTTTCAGTTTGATCATATAAGATGACGACTCGCATTTTAGTTCCCCTCCATTTTTGTTTAATAAACTGAATTTACAACAAAATAAGATTCAAAGTAATTGCCTTTTCCTGGTGAGTTACTAATTATCACAGACAAAAAAGCCAGTCAAGGATAAACATTAACGAGATATATTGATCATTGAATGATGCTGAAGATTATGAAAGGATTGCAAATAATGAATTAGATGAATAAAACTTGATGACTTATGAGGACAGTTTTAGACAAGTGTTTTCTCACATGAAATTTGGATATAAGCTTGTTGTATCCCTCAGGAAATAAATATTGTGGCGGCAACGTATTCCACAAATTGTAAATAACAGGAACAAAAGTGTCCCAAAAAATTCCATTTGATGTTAGGAGCACGGACGAAGAAATGAAAGTTCTTTGTAGTGGTGATAGAAGAGATTGACGCTCAGTCGAGTACTTTCCATAGATATAACGATAGAGTAGGAAAAGACTATCATCTGATCGGCTGGAAGCAATGAACCGCAGACAACAGAATAGATCATCAATCACTAGATTGTTTGAACTCTGTCAAGGCAAGAAAGGGTCCTCTAAGCAGAATGTGGAAGCAGTACTCCATCTTAGGATGCATTTGACTCCCATATAAGTCCCATATCACTATATATTTTACGACAAAGAGATGTGGAGGGATGTATCTGCTTTTAAATGGTATATACATGCTAACATCACGTATTTCCCGATACCTCAGTTGCTATGACTAATAGAACATGTTATATGCGTCGTATACAATAGTTAAATCGCCCTCTCAAACTAGCGCCATCTTGTGTAAGCCTATATTCGTTTCATAAGACGTTGACTGTTTTCAAGTGTTATTGCGGGAAGTCGCTTCATGTGGCGCGAAACGCGGCATTGAAAAAAGTGAGTATAATTTTAATAATACTATCATTGTTTTCGTATTAACTTAATATAGTCCTTTTCATTTTCATTCCGCTTAGAAAAGACTGTATCCAGTCTCTTGGTAACGTAAGGATTGATGAAAGGTTCATCTGAGCTTTACTTCGTCTTAGTTTATAAAGTATACCTGAAGTTAAGACAAGGAAACGTTGTTATCTCAAAAACGATTCATCTGATACGGTTAAAATTAATGCATGGTGGTTACTGTTATCAAAGTACATCAGATCGATATTTCTAATTTAGAAAAATCATAACTTAAACTTTCGTCAAAATTCAGTATATAAGACGGGACACTTCATTAGCTACTATATGGACCAGGTGGCGAGTCTCTAATACGAACCGAATCAAAACCATCGCCAAAGCTGTGACTTTTACATTTTTCGTGAGATTTGTCGTAGATTATGAACGATTTTTGACGAGGTTTAGTGACGATTGGTCAAGCGATGTAGAGGCAAGGCAAGGCTAGGCTATGCAAGGCTAGGCTCGTGATAGGGTAAGGGTTAGGGTTAGGGTTAGAGGTGTACACAAACACAAACATAGTGACAAACAAATAAACTCGACCAAAACCATAACCTATTTGGAGATGGAAACAAAATAAAAGTTGAGTACTGTTTAGGGTTAGGGTAAGGGTTAGGGTAAGGGTTAGGGTAAGGGTAAGGGTTAGGGTTAGGGTTAGGGGAATGGGAAGGGTTAGGGGAATGGGAAGGGTTAGGGTTAGGGTGTTACACAAACACAAACATAGTGACAAACTAATAAGTTCGACCAAGAACATAACCTCCTTGGGGATGGGAAAAAAAAGAAAAGTCGAGTCAGGTTTAAAGATGATGTTTCATTTTTTTAATTTTTTTAATTTTATTTTCGATTTTCCTAAACTTCTACATGGAAACTTACAGCTTTTATTTTTCATTATCATTTTCTTCAATTCGTTTTTTGTGGCATGTACATTAAAAAAATGAAAACATTTATCCATATATATATAATTATTTAAAAAAAAAAGGAAAAAGTATATAACATATCTATATGCGGAAATACATATGTAGATAGATATATTACATGGTACACAAGGAGATAGAAAATCAATTTCTTCACTCAGCTTACAAAGAAAATGGGAAAAAAAATAATAAATGTATCTCCAAAGGTTGTGTCTTAAAATAAAGAGTTTGAACAATCAA
>OY744530.1:5122200-5187200 GCA_963556195.1 Sepiola atlantica
TAAAAAAATAAAAATAATAATAATAATAATAATAATAATAATAATAATAATAATAATTATAATAATTATTATTATAATGATAATAAAAATAATACTAAATACTATATGAAACAATATGCTAAGACGATCCTAAGTGAACTAAACCTTCCAGAGTACATAGAGAATATCATTCCTATAATCAAATACGTCGTTCCAAACTTCACAAAAACAGATAGCACCAACATCGGTGACTACTACAGAAAATTATTCTTAAAGATCCGAGAGGATCAAAGAGCGAGGAGGGAAGGCACCATATGCTCGTGGAGCATATGTCCTTTAATGTGATTAATTAAGCTGTGGTTAGAATTTAGTTTTATCGTTTCTTATCTGAGCAAATGTTTAAGATTCTCCCTGCAACGAGCAACAATTCTGTTGAGTAGGGACCGGTTTTGTTTTTCTGTATTTTTTCACCGACTGAACTAATCCGAATGAACAGGGATTTCAAATCTACTGTAAACACTGTTATAATGGAAATGTAGTGAGCTGGGCAGAATCATTAAATTTAATGTAAGGCGTACAAAGAAGGTGACAAAACTAATAAGTAAAGTAAAGGAGTGCAGTTACAGGGAGAGATAGGACAAATTGGGATTGACTACTTTGCTGGAGAGAAGAATGAGTGGTGATATAATTGAGACTTTCAAGATAATAAATGGCATTTCTAACTATGGTGGGCATTTTTTTAGTATTTCTCTTACATCTGAACGGTTATTGTCAAGGCAGTTTTCAAAAACTAGATCGGTTAACCAGTTTAATTTGTATTTTTTTGCTCACAGAGTAATATGTTTTTTGAATAAGTTGCCAGATCAGATTAAGAACAGTAATAGCGTGGATCAGTTTAAGATGAGGTTGGATGAATTCAGAGCAAGTGGTAGAAGAGAGAAATCAAGGGGGCACCTTTGGGAGTTTTCAAATGAAATATATAATAGAATTTAATCTGGATATCGATACTGTACTAAGAGTTTAATTATTTTTTTAACAGTTGAATTGAGAAGATAGTTAAAGGGGGGGCGCAAGGAGGCATAACAAACCAATACTAATAATAATTAGTAGTAGTTTTTCTGCTGAGAGGGAGTTATAACACAAGTCATCGTCAGTGATTGCTCACCGACAACAACCGGTGGTATTCCCTGGAGTCTGAGTGACAACAAGCATACCCAGATTTTCTGTACACTCCACCTCTTTTCGATAACCACCGCAAATGAGCTTGCAGTATCGTAATATCCGCCTACAACTGATTTCTCGCTTGCAACGACCATTGGTCTCCCCATGGATGTGGGTGGCAATAAGCCTCTCCAGGGACCTAGAACTATCCGCACTCTTCAGCAATGACGTGGATTAGTTTAAGATAAGGTTGGATAAATTCAGAGGGCACTTTTGGGAGTTGTCAAATGAAATATCTAACAGAAGTTGATCTTGATATCGATACTGTACTAAGGGTTTGTTTTTTTCAACAATTGAATTGAGAAGATAGTTAAAATAGAAATGCCGAAGGAGGCAAAACAAGCAACTACATCCGAAGGAGGCATAACAAGCAACTACATGATAATGATCAACTACACTCCCTCCTGTTCAGCTGATCATTAACTAACCTTCAAAATCATCAATTTAACTAGGCGCAAAAAACAAGATGTACACATTTTTCGATTAGTAGTATCAGTACGAGGCGTTTTACTTTTCAAATAATTCTACATTTGATATCAAGATGGTTGCTAAGTGTAGAGCATATAGACAAGACTCTTAGCGTATTGCATTTTATGAAATTTAATTTCATAATTACAGTAGGAATCATTTAATTAATATTATAAGATGCAGAATAAAAAGTTTACGTTGTGCTTGCTTCAATTTAGTTTTTATAATAGCAACAACCACGAATAGTTGAACGCTTAATAGAATTGTACCCATCAAATAATGAAGGCATACTTACTGATAACGCTGGAGTATCTGCCGACCCAATGATGATCATTATAAGGGTACGGAGGGTATGGAGTATAATTATTCGAGTAGTCGTTTGCTGCAATAAAGGAAAAAAGAATTGTTAAAAATAATATTCATTTTGAATTGATGTATACACACACGTATATATATATATATATATATATATATATATATATATATATATATATATATATATATATATATATATGTGTGTGTGTGTGTGTGTATATGTATATATATGTATATATATATATATATATATGTTTGAGTGTGAATTACCTACTAGACACCATCCTCGAGTGTCTCCGGTCTCTCTGTACAAGGGTTTATCAGGAAACCTAACATGAGGATACTACACCCTACAAGTTCACCCTGACCAAATATTCAAAGTAACATAGTATTCGAAGCTCAAATAAGATTTCCTCGGCATTGGCTTATACGATAGAATAGGGCACGTTCTTCGAGTATTGTTACCTCAAGTAACAACACTTAGCTGCATACGCTACCAGACAAGATGAAATCCAGTAAGACCAACAGATCAAAAGGAAGATATATTATTATATATTCAACTGGTCAATTGAGGAGAAGAAAAATAAATGTTCTTAACTTCTTTACTAAATCAAAACTTACTTTATTGGAACAGGCGAATACCTATGTATCCTATATAGAGTCCCAGGAAGGGGTACCTTGATTATTGAAAACTTTGACTAAAGTAAAATGAAACTAAAATATATATATATATATATATATATATATATATATATATATATATATATATTAGTTATATATATTCATTTTCCTTCCGTCGAAGTTCTCAGTAATCAAGGTACCCCTTCCTGGGACTAACACTTGATCTCTATATGATATACATAGATATTCGAATATTCCATTAAACTTCTCGTTCACCTGCCCAACGTTGAGTTAGTAAAGAAGTAAAGTATAGTTTTCTTCTCACTAATTGACTAGTTAACTATGTTGTAGTATATATATATATATATATATATATATATATATATATATATATATATATATATATATATATATATATATATCTTGTGGTCTCTTGGTCTTACCGGATTCCAGGACAAAAATTCATCTAGTCAGGTAGTGTATCCAGCTAAGTGCTGTTACTTGAGATAACACTACTTGGAGAAGGTACACGATTTCTCGTGTAAGCCATTGTATAGCTTTGTCGAGGGGATCTTATTTGGGCTTCGAATACTATGTTATTTTGAATATTTGCTCATGGTTTACTTTCAGGGGGAAGTATCCTCGTGTCACGTTGTCTTGACAAACCTTTGTACAGAGAGACCGAAGACACTTGAGGAAGGTGTTTGGTAAGTAATTCAAACTTACTTATATATATATATATATATATATATATATATATATATATATATATATATATATATATATATATATATATATATATATATTATATCTGTGTGTGAAAACAAAGTTTTGCAAATTATTATATGTAAACACGGGATTTTTACATGTGGGCTGCAACCTGATCGTTTTAAGATCCAATGTCAACAAATACTTTTCATAAAAAAATCCGACTTGATTTTCACCATTCATCATTTTAACTCCACTCATTATATTCTTCATTATTCACCTGACATTAACTCGTATCCTCGAGTGTATTTTTGTCTTTATAAGTGGTAACTCTTTAGTAAAAAAATACATGGTGATAATTTTGTAGTTGCTTATATAACGAACGATTCAATCAATTCAACCGTCACTAGCATAGCCTGAGATAATTTTTTAAAATGAACCTAATATTACTGCGATGAAGATAATTGGTATACAGAATAAAAAAAGAAAGAAGAGGAAGAAGAAGAATGAAAAGAAAGAAGAGGAAGAAGAGGAAGAAGAAGAATGAAAAGAAAGAAGAGGAAGAAGAAGAGGAAGACGAAGAATGAAAAGAAAGAAGAGGAAGACGAAGTCTATAGTGATGAAAACAAAGACGGAGATGGAGAGAAAGGTGGTGAAGATTACATAAAGAAGAAAACAAGAAAGAAAGAAAGAAAGAAGTGATGAAAAAGGAAAGATAAGAAAAACAAATGAAATGAATAAAGATAAAAGAGAGGACAAAAATATGTAATAATAAATATGAAAAAGAGATCGTGATGAAGACAGGGAAGTGATGAAAGTAAGCGAGAAACAGGAATAACATAAAAAAGATGGAGAGAGGAAGAGAGAGAAGGGGAGAAGGAGAGAGTAATAAAAAGATGGAAGAAAGGAAAAACAGAAAAAGCGAAAGAAGAATAAATAGAATAAAAGTAATACAACAAAAAAGTAAGAAAGAAAAAGTCAAACGATTGGCCGCCATTAGGCTAAACAGAATCAATTCGCACGATAGTTTTTGGCGCGTAATAACAACGCGAGGGCGGGACTTCTATTCGTCTCAAATCTCTTGACGCTTTTCTCGTCATGATTTTGCTAATCATTTTATTTAGTGATTATTTTCTTTATATCTCACTCTTTTTTTATTTGTTGTGATTTTTACTCAATTTCTCCTAAATGAGATGAAACAGTCATTTGCTGTTTGACTCTTAAGTCTCTCTAATCAAGTCGTGTCGTGTTCCATCTCATCTCATCTTCGAAATACGTTGATTTTCCTTTCTGTATATATATATATATATATATATATATATATATATATATATATCTTTTACATCTTTATTCACTTTTGAAATCCATTTCTTTCTGTTGGTTATTCTTTCTTTTTCTCCCTTATTTCTCTCTTAGAAAAAAAGTCTCTCGTTCTTTTTTTTTCATTCTGTCTTGTTTCTATTTTTAATTTCTTTTCATCATTATTTATGAAATTATTTCTCATTTTGTAATCATTACTTTCTTTCTCATTCTTTGTCTGCTATTCCATCTTCCATGTTCTATTATATCTTTCTGCTTTGCATTCATAATGTCATTCTTTCCTATTTGTTATTCATTCTTAATTTTTGGGGGTAATTCTTCTTTTCTATAATCATTCCTTCTTTTGTATTTGCTTTCATTTTTTATTTCTTGTCGTCATGTTTTCTATTATTCGTCCTGTTTTTCAGCTATTCTTCATTGTCATCAATCATTCTTTAATCGTTTATTCTTTCAGTGTATTATTCATTCTTTTCTATTTCATTTTTTCTGTTATTTATTCTCTCGTTTTATCATGTGTTATTCCTAGCATTTTCATCATTCATTTTACCGGTTTGTCACTCTTTGGTCCTTTTTGCATTATTTTCTTTATTTCTTTCTTTCAATCATAATTTCCCTTATACTTATTCCTTTTCTTCAGTTTTCAACTATCATTTCGCATAATGCCTTCTCTCTATCTCTATCTCACTATTCTCTTGCTCTCTCCGACTTCCACCCCGTCTCTTTCTCTCTCTCTCTCTCTCTCACAAAGTATCTCTTTCTCTTTCTTTATTTCAGAAAACATACATAATTCAAAAGAGAGACAGTGAGAAATAGAAAGAAAGAAGCACTAGCAAATAAAAAAGATGTAATATCAGAAAAAAAAGAAAGAAAAAAGATGGAGAAAAAGATGAAGGAACCCTTGAAAATGGACCGAACTGATTGCTGGCGTCGACAAATCAGACGCTCTCTTATCAGACATTTTTATCTGGTGGGTCAACAATTCAATCACTTGTCTACTGATAGAATCGGCGATAGAAGCAGAGGGGGGGGGGCGCGGAGGGCCGTTGGAGCTTAGAGAAATACGGCAATAATGCAGGGCGCCCAATGACTAAATATTAATAAAAGAAAAATATGCAGATGAAAGATATATGAGCGGTGTTGATTGCGTTTTAGGCGATGGGGGTGCGCGGACGTGGATAGTTGTAAAACAGAAGGTATGGTTTGGAAGAGATGATAGACCTGTGGAAGGAGCACTTTGAAGGACGAAAACGGATACCATTAGCTTGGAAAAGGAGAGGAGAAGGAAAATGACGTGTTCCGATTCCGTGGAGTGAAATACCAATGACAAATTATATATATATATATATATATATATATATATATATATATATATATATATATATATGTGTGTGTGTGTGTATAGTAATCCAGGTAAAGTAAATAGCCACAGAATAGGAATCGAGAGATTTAAACCGGGCTTATAAAAAGTGCTCAATATCAAATAGAGCTTCATGTATATGATTGTTTTTGATTCAAACAAAATATGCGACACTGGCATGCCGATGTTATCGATCTACAGCAGTTAAAAGCTGAGATCTCATCAGGAAGATTTAGAATTTGATTCTTCCCTCATATAGTATTTGGCAATAATAAAAGCAATCATATTATATATATATATATATATATATATATATATATATATATATATATATATATATATATATATATTGAATGGATAATACAAAGATCAAGAATTATATTAGATCCTATCGAGATACTGTGAAGCTCAATATAGTGGATGGAGCATTTATATATGAATAATTAAGTGATGAAATGGATAAAGTGTATATAATTTACAAGTTTATTCACACATCAAGTGTTCAAGCAAGGAATACAAATACAACATTTCCAAATACTTCAATTTCTACTTTGCAAGATATTCACCTCTAATAATTAATTAATATTCAATTATTATTGATCAGACTTTCTGATTATAAGAGCGTTATCTTTGAAAAGCCATGGTTTAAAGTTATTTTTTGTATTTGTATTCCTTGATGAATTAATAAACATGTAAACTATGCAAACGTTATCCACTTCATCACATCATTATCCATATATATATATATATATATATATATATATATATATATATATATATATATATATGTACGTGAATTTTATCTATTCATAAAAGAGTAATTAATATATATATATATATATATATATATATATATATATATATATATATATATATATATATATATATATATATATATATATATATGTACGTGAATTTTATCTATTCATAAAAGAGTAATTAATATATATATATATATATATATATATATATATATATATATATATATATATATATATATATATATATATATATATGAGAACAGAAGGATGAGAGTAATCCTACGTAATGGGAAATGAAAGAGGAAAAACAAAGAGATATTTTTTATATATCCATCAACGTTTCGTCTTTATTGCAAGACTTCCTCAGGATGATAATTAAAAGAAAAATGTCATGCAAGTACATCCAAATTTGGAGTTGGCATTATGGTTAAATGAGGGAAAGTAGTAGCCGTGGCTACTATGAACGCTGGGGGAGAGTCCAGGCTGTGAGAAGTCAGTGTTGGCAAAGGATCGTTGATGAATATATAAAAAAATATTTGTTTTTCCTTTTTAATTTCCCATATATATATATATATATATATATATATATATATATATATATAATTATGGGTAGTACTATACAGTGAAAATTCAATAATACATTGATACGGGCAGTTTCAAAAGGTGTGTGAGGTCTGGTCCGTTGGAATAGGGAGTACTATCTAATGTCATCCTCCGTCAACAAGCCTGTACGGTGCTCCCTAGCCAGATGGACCGGATTTATTCCCACCCTCCGAAAACATTCCGATATCAATGCTCAATGAAAGTTTCAACGCATAGAATTACACATGAGAAAGATATTGTTCTCTTGCAAACGTAATTGAGCTTTTGTGTTTATCCCTTGTTTCATGAGTTGTTGAGAAAAATTCCAGGCAACAACGGGTGAATACAACTTGTATATGGATAATAGTTTGATTAAATTACGTAACTGTGCAAGTATCCACATCTTTTGACAAGAATGTGACGTTGTTACAATCGTGTACTTTACGGATATTGGCACCATCTTTGCTTTCGTCACGTCCATATAACAAAAGCTAGTATATTCTTAGTTTTGTCTGTTTTTCTTTGAGGAAATCCTCCAACTGTGTTTATTTTTCTTGTTATCAATAGACTCGTTTATCTGAGTTGAAATCATGAGAAATATGTTGGTCTGTTACAAACAAGATGTATCACGTTTCGACGATGCACGTTTGAGCGCGGTTTTCTCTTTATTTTCCATCAAACCGACAAGATATTATGGTTATGTGTATGCGTGTGTGTTTGGCATATCTGTGTGTGAACGAGATGGAAGGCTCTCCTTAGAGTGAGCAGAACATGTTTAATTGACGGTTATAGAACATTAAAGCAATTTGTGTACATACGTCGTGAAGAAGAAAAAAGCAAATGGGAAACAACATTGCAGAAGCAAATAGGATGATATCAAAATAACGTAGATACATATATATATATATGTGTGTGTGTGGGGGGGGGTATCCTCTATTCTATAATAAAGACTAATGTGTATTTATTTGTATGTATACAAATATCCATCCCATCACTCAAATGTTAGTGAGTAAAAAGCTGCCGAACTAAACACATTTAAAGTGTTTAGAGGAAGGGAGAAAGCAAATAGTGAGTCCGACAACCTCCCTCCAATTTGGAAAGAAATGGTTCACTCTATTTCTATAATGAGACGTTTTCTCTCTCTTTTCTCTTTTTTCTCTTTCGTCCTTATATACCGATTGATACGTTGTTTTCCTTCTCATTTTTTTTTATTTTCCAGTTGTGATCGTTTCATTCTTTCTAATTTCGATTGTTATTTCATATAAATATGAATGTCAGTGCTAACAATAGCAAAGCTAAATTTGTTTCCGTCATTTTTAATGGAGTGGTTGCACACGTACACCGATGATAAATACTGAAAACGGGACACTTAACTGCAGTTATACAGTTTTACATCAAACGATCGAATATTATTATTTCTGTAAAAATCTATTTTAAAGAATATTCAGTAATTTGTATGTAATTTATACGTAATTTGTATGCACACTCGATAGATAGATATATACATATATACACAATGACGAGAATTGCAAGACAGATATATATATATATATATATATATATATATATATATATATATATGTATATATATATGTATATATATATATATGTATATATATATATATATATATATATATATATATATTTATCGAATGTTTAAGTGTCTACGCTCGACGCTTTCAGTGTAAACATTACTTCATTTCTCCTTTATTACGTGATAATCTCTCGTGGTCTAATGAGACGAGGTGAACGCCTACAGATTCAAGATGTATCTCTGAACGGGGTTCGCGCCCTATTACCGAGATTGCTATTTCCCTTCGCTGATGAGTGCCGTTCGTCAGTAAAATATTAGAAATAATTTAATATTATTTATATATAAATATATTAAACATGTCTGAAACATTATACATGAAATAAAGATTATATATATATATATATATATATATATATATATTATTTAAATTACTTTTCAACGAACTCGGAACATTATTACGTTATTTCGAATTCTGTGCAATAAAGCTCATTTTACCAAACGGATATGGTCAAACCAATCGACCGAAATATCTTAGTCTAGCTATAATGATGGGTTTAATCCCTATTTTACTAGCGTTTCTCTTTTCTTATGCAAATTTCATAAACTAATTTTCTAATTTGTCTTAAATTTTATTTCATATTTATCTTATATTTATATATCTATCTATATATATATATATATATATAGTAAGCAATGAAAATATATATGGCAATCAATTTTTCATTGCTTACTACCTAGCTCTACTTACGTATCGAGCACTGTTGAAGTCAATACTGAAAACTGATACATAAAAAATTATATCTCCTTATAATATTTTATGTGGATACATGAAGTACTAATATATATATATATATATATATATATATATATATATATATATATATATATATATATATATATATATAAGAAGGAATAGGTAAATAAATACCTTTGAAGCATTAAGATGCGATATCAATTTTTTTTATAAAAAAGAAAAATAATAAATCGAAACCGATTTTTTTTTTTTAAATTAAAACTAGCATTTTTTTTGTTAGTTTAAAGTGATACAGATATTTCGCCAAAACCTGGCATCCTCGGTGTGTAAATCCGATGACATCAGGATATTTTACACACCGAGGATGCCAGGTTTGGGTGAAATATCTGTATCACTTTAAATTAACAAAAAAAATGCTAGTTTTAATAAAAAAAATAAAAAAAAATCGGTTTCGATTTATTATTTTTCTTTTTTATAAAAAAAATTGATATCGCATCTTAATGCTTCAAAAGGTATTTATTTTACCTATTCCTTCTTAAATGTAACAATAGATGCTTTTTAAAAAATAAAATATGAACCATAAACCCTTATATATATATATATATATATATATATATATATATATATATATATATATATAAGGGTTTATATATAGATCAGATAAATACTCATGAATACATAGAAAGAGGCAAGGGTATCAATTTGTATTCATTCAGAAGAGTTTTAGTCGCCTATTATTAAACATGGTGTGGTCTGATTGCTTGACACAAGACACGTGTATCATTCCATGTCGTTTCTTTTGAAATCACACAGTGTGTAATTAAACAATCTCAGAGTATGTGTGTCAGATATATGATACTCTTTCGACATTTAAAGGAATTCTATCATCAAACAATTACTTAAACAAACGATCAATGTATTCCCACTATCATCTTCGTAGTTTCTCCTACACTCGTTTAACTGTAGTTTACCAAAGACGCTGCGCGTATATAGTAGCAAAATGTTTACCTCCTACAGTTTGGCTTCCCGAAATACGGAAATATTCACATATTTACTGTGTGTGTTTTTATCAAAAACACCAAATGAAATAAGAAACTGAAACGGTGTACACACGTGGTGAATGGTTATTAAACACTGTGTTCGCTTGTAATGTTAATGTAATTTACCGCATAAAAGCAGACCGGAAGTAATTTTTTATTATTAACCCGCTCGCAAACGTATAAAAATGATAACCCTTTGGTTTAATCTGCTTTAAACCGTTTTTAAAGATTGCAATATGAACAGATAATCTTTTGTTAAATTTACACACCTTGTACTCATCGTTTTCGAAACGTTTAGTCGACTATTTCCAATCCGTTTAATTAAAACATCAAATTATAATTTTCTTTCAATCATACTACTAAGTTTCATAATAATCTCTCAAAAGTATAAATATTAAATAAAACAATTGGTAGTCGTTTGATAATCCTTTAATGGGATAATACTTATTTAATGGGCTAATACTTATTTTATGGGCTAATACACTGGAAATATTCAACAGAATGTTAAGCGCTAAATATTAGTAACTCGTTACAACGAATGGAACACTCGAGGCAGTTGATAATGTGTATGCAAACATATACTTGCATTATATGTCCCCCTTCTCGGTAGGGAGGATCGATAGTATAGTAAGATAGTACTACTAATGACAAACACATCAGATGTCTAATCACATCTTGAAGGAGTCTCTCATCTATCCACACAGGAGCACTGTCTATGGATAACTATATATATATATATATATATATTAAAAAGCTTCGCTTGGTCTCCCTTTCCTCGCCCGTCTCTCCGTTTCTCTCTCTCTCTTTCTCTCTCCTTCTCTCTCTGTCTATCTATCTATCTATCTATCTCTTTCTCTCTTTCGCTCTGTCTCCCCCTCTCTCTCTCTCTCTCTTTCTGTATATATCTAATATATGTTCCCCCATTCTCTCTGTGTATCTATGACTATATTGTTTACTATCTCCATCTCGCTCTTTATCTGCGTGGATCATTCTCCTTCCTCTATTCTTCTCTCAATCTCTCTTTTCTCTCTCTCTCTCTCTCTCTCTCTCTCTCTTTCTGTCTATTTATCTATCTATCTTTGTTTCTCTCTCTCTATCTCTATCTCTTTATATATATATATATATATATATATATATATATATATATATATATATATATATATATATATATATATGTATCGGTCTCTCTCTATCTATCTATCTATCTATCTCCCTCTCTGGATCACTCTTTTCTCTCTCTCTATTTCTTTTTCCCCTCTCTTTGTATTTTCATTGTCTCCCTATCAATCCCATCCCCGCTGACATCCGAATTGACGCACCATGTTCACGCCTCAGTGATTACATCTTGCAACCCTTGCAAAGTAATAATTATAATTTATGTTCATTCCGATCCCCACAAATAGGGAGCGGATGGGGGCGTAGGGAGCGCAGCGGAATCGTGCGTCATCAAATTCTCTCTGTATACAAACTTTGTCCCAACTTCCTTCTCCAAGTCTTTGTCTGTTAATATTTGCCCCAGTCCCACCCCTACCTTGGATGCGCCCCTGTCCCCTACTCCGGGTTTTATGCTACTTCTCTCACCTTTCCACCACCCCTCCGTTCTACTCCGCTTACAACAAACCATGATAATTTATAGTCTCGTCATCCTCTCGTTCTCTTCGAGGTTTCACTTCACGCAGTTAATTGAAGAGAATGAAATATTCTTCACATTCGTATACATACTGTAAATTGCATTGTAAAAGTCGAACCAGGGATGTGTTCGTTCAAGACTTGTCACGGTGAAATACCGACCCGTTTTTTTTTATACAAAAAGCTCGGTAAATTCTGAAACATTCAAAATTGTGCGTCCTAAATTAACGAAGAATATTTTCAAACGACCCACAAATGCAAATGCACTCATAAAAATTCAACAATGGTTCTTCAATGGCAAAGATACAGTTTAGACTTGTTTTATCTTTTGAAACATCGAGTTCGGTTACATGCTAAAAACAACTAAATGTGTGTGCAATTTATATTATTCGGACTACTATTTTCATCGTTTAAAAACACATAATTTATTAAACTGTATACACACACAAACACAACACACAAATATATATATATATATATATATATATATATATATATATATATATATATATATAGTAATGTCCCCTTTAATATAAATAAATGAATAAATCTTAATTATCGAGCACTGTGTGAAATTATAAAAATCTGAGGTCGTTAAGCTAAGGAAGCCTTGATCTCGAAACGTCTGTACCCTGCCGCTGACTTTAAATGTATCTTAATTTCAGTAATGTATGTGGCGAGTTCCGTTGGTTTAATGGATTGAAGAATAGGATCGTGATTCTCTTCTGAATCTACGAAATGCGTTCGAACCCGTCTGGTCACCTGAAACCGCCACTCCCTGCACTGATGAGGACGTACGTCCGAAACAACGTTGTCTGTAGGTAAATGCACATATATATATATGGTGGTAAGACGTCAGACTACAGACAATATTATCAATGGTTCAATCCTTGTGTAGGTTAGCGATATTCATGAAGACTGATAGCCAGAAACACGTGTCTATGGATTACTTCTATGCATGTAAAAATCAATTAATATATATATATATATATATATATATATATATATATATATATATATATATATATATATATATATAATAAAAATAATAACACGTCCTATCAAGGGCGAGTTAATACAATATTCTGCATACTCTTTACCGCCTAGCAAGTGGAAAGATAAAACAACGGTTTCTATGGCCAGTAAAACCATAGTAACATAGGTAACTTAATCTATTTAGGCGATAAAAATCGTACATATTCCGGGCAAGGTGTCATCGTCTGGTGGTAAGACGTCGGACTACAGAAAATATAATCGAAGGTCCGATCAATGTCTAGGTTATCCATCCTGATGACGGTTGATAGCCAGAAACAAGTGTCGATAGATTACTTTTACTTAATATATATATACGTATATATATACATACATATATATATATAGAGAGAGAGAGAGACAGAGAGAGAGAGAATTATTATAAACTTTTAGAAATCTGTATAGTAAACAAGTAAATCCAAGTAGTAGACCATAAAATGGCTCTACTATTAAATTATTAAATGACATAATTATTCTAAAATTCATCTATGAGCTCTATCTAATGCAAAATATTGAGCTTATTTATTGTAATTGAAATCCTATCTCTTGGTGAATCAATCGTATCTATATAAATTTTAGATAATGTAATAATTGCTGATATATATATATATATGTGTGTGTGTGTGTGTGTGTGTGTGTGTGTATAGTAATCCAGGTAAAGTAAACATCCACATGATAGGAATGCCAACCGAGCTTATATATACATATATATATATGTATATATATATATATATATATATATATATATATATATATATATATATATATATATAGTAAGCAATGAAAATATATATGGTAATCAAGCTACACAGAGGCCATATATATTTTCATTGCTTACTACCTAGCTCTACTTACGTATCGAGCACTGTTGAAGTAAATACTGAAAACTGATACATAAAAAATTATATCTCCTTATAATATTTTATGTGGATACATGAAGTACTATATATATATATATATATATATATATATATATATATCCGTAAAATAATAGAATTCTTTCAGTTATCAGTATTGTAAATAAAAATGATCATATAAATAAATGGCACAATCTATAATGCGATATATTTTATATTTCTCCTGTATCCACGAGCGGAGTTCGTGGCGCAGTGGTAGAACGCCGGACAACAGCCACTTAGTTCCCGGTTTTGATCAGTCGTAGAGACGACGAAATACATGTCTGTGAATATATATATATATATATATATATATATATATATATATATATATATCTTAAAAGTTGAAATGAGATTAATAATAGAAATAAGAGATGACCAGAGCGACATAAATACGTAAATAAGTAAAATGAACGGGGATTTTCATGCCTTAATTTCAAGACAAAGATTTTCTTTTTCTGGTTTTTGCTTCCAAATGTTTAAAGCGTTTGGTGATTATAATTAAGTTCATCGCTCGACATGAAGCTGTTCAATTCAGATGTCCTTCCCCAAAACCGATGGAAAGAAGTGTGAAAACAACGTCGGTGTGTCAAGGGTGAGTGTCAGGAGATGAGTCATCTTTAGATTCGGAAAGAAACGAGATGTAACGACGGAAACGGAGACGCGATACAATGGGGAGGCAATCCATCTCAAATGACCTTGGGTCGTGCGCCTTAAACCTCTCATAGAAAGCGAGATTGACAGCAAAAACTCAAAACACAACTAGAAGACGAGAATACAGAATATTAAAAAAAGGTCTTGTTTGATTTTTTTTATATAACAACGTCAGATCGGAATTCATTTTTAGTCGAGGGAAACTTTACACCTTAGGTGTATATTTTAACAACTTCGAGGGTAAATATACACCATGCTCGTATATTTTGACTACCTCGAAGGTGTTTGAGTCATAGGTATATATCTCAACAACCTCGAGGGTAAATATATAACTACTCCGTATATTCTGACTAGCTGGAGAGTAACTTTAAACCGTAGTCGTATATGTTGACAACCTGGTGGGTAAATTTACACCTTAGGTGTATATTGTGACTACTTCGAGAGTAAATCTACACCTAAGGTGTATATTGTGACTACTTCGAGAGTAAATTCACACCTTGGGTGTGTAGTTTGACTACTTCGAGAGTCTTACTACCTCGATGGTTACTTTACACTTGAAGCGACTGACAATAGCAGGGGGTAATGTTTGGAAAGGTCAGTTTAATGGGACCGAGCCGAACCCTACTTTATTGTAACAAACACGAGTCCATTGTTCCAGGACAGTCTTTAGGATGTCAGAATGATGCAAATGCGAACCCTGGCTGTAGATTCTTTCTATGTTTTTAATATAACTGCCTCAGGTCTGAATTCATTTTACATCTACGTACACTTTGTCGCTGGTTAGCATATTATAACTATCCAGAGTGTGACTATTATTATTGTTTATGCTATTTTTAAGTAGAACATTCCCAGGCTGTGAATTCATTCAAAACCTATTACAATCTTGTTTTCAGAAATATTTGTCTGGTATTTTACAGTTCAAATAGTTTTGTTTTATTTTCATATAAATTAGCTACACCTTTGTGTGAAAAGGTAATTTTTAAAATTGAACAGTTACAAAACACTGTACATGCATTAACAATAATAAATAATAAATGCCGCTTATTTTATATTTATTATTCTTATAAAGCTCTGACTAAAAGAAACCCGAGGCTTTTATATGCGTAAATATACGGTTTTGATTCCATCCTCAGCCGACTTAGAAAAGCCGATGATCATGATTATATATATATATATATATAGTGTGGGTGTGTGTGTGTATATATATATGTATATTTTTACTTCCCGGCCTTTTATTTTTTATTTATTTATCCCCAACCTTTTTTTATTCTTCAATGTTTCAAAGTGAAATGGAACTAGGTAGTATTTAATTGTTATAAATACCATATTACCAGATTTATCCTCTGACGAGAAGAGTTTTATCTTTGAAAAACCATAGTTTAAGGATTAATGTAACTCCTTGCATCTGAACTTTCGATGTAATAAAATGTGTATTAATTTATGTAACTTTATGTAATTTTGTACAATTTTTTATCTTCATCATTCTTTCTTTAAAATTGATTGCTCTACTCAACGTATTGAGCTTCATTTTATCGAGATAGATACCTACGATATTTCGCTTATCGTTAATTCTATTATCATTAGTATATGTATATATATATATATATATATATATATATATATATATATATATGTATACGTATATATATATATATATATATATATATATATATATATATATATATATATATATATATATATATATATATATGCCACGTAGTAATTGGAATGGCTGTGAGGTAGATTAAAATCGTGCAGATCCAAATATGGCTCTGTGAACCAGATTCACGCCTCATGACCGTCTGAATGTATCACTTCCCTACACTGAAGAAAGCAATAAGCTGAAAACGACGTCGTCTATGAGTAAATAGTTAAATATAATTTATATATATATATATATATATATATATATATATATATATATATATATATATATATATATATATATATATATAAGTTAATGTATCCACATGAAATGTTTTAAGGAGATATCATCTTTTATGTATCGATTTCAGTATTTACTTCAACATTCTATATGTAGTTCATGCGCGCGTTCCCGGATGCTTTTAAACAAAATATGTTTAGATCATGGTTGTTTTTGTCACTTGAAGATCATCCGATGAAGAATCGAAAGCATTCGTGCTACATATGAAATTTTTTTTTGTTTCATTTTGTCACAAAAAAGGTCATTAGGACAAAAAAAGGTATTATCAAGAAGATTGATTTCATTTTGTTTAAAAATATTTGCATGAATTAAAAAGTTGGCTTAAATACGCACAATATATATATATATATATATATATATATATATATATATATATATATATATATGTATATATATATATACAATTATATTTAACTAAGAGCAGCTGTGTCGTAGTCTTTAACTAATCAGTGTGATTCTAAACAGTGGCACCAGGAATCGCGTGCGGTGCCCTACAAACTGAGCCACGAAGACCCTACTGAAAGTGGGATACATTATATTGTAGTTGAATGTAATATTCATTTGTTTACATATTTCCGATACTGATAACCGAAAGGGATCCATGCTTCTCATGAAACAGAATTGTTCTTACGCTAAATGGAAATCATCCTACTGTGTGCAAGTGAATGTGTTTAGGCTTGCGTGACACCCGAGCACAACAAGTGTAGGCGAATGTGAAGTAGAAGAGTCGGTAAAATTCTTGTCTGTCCTGAGCATCCAAGAATTCTTGATAGGAATCGGAGAAATGAATGTGGAATAAGCTCAGCGATACTTGAATGAAGAAACAAGTGGCCGGCGAGGGCGGGAGGGGGCGGATCGAGATTTAAGGACGATGTGTTTGGTAGAGGAGGAACATCCGGTATCATAGTTCATTCGGTCCTTTTACATGAGAGACTCTGGCTCTCCACAACCAAGTGCTTCATCCGGCTCTAGTTTTGACCAAAAGTTTGGCGTATCACCTACACACACCGCGGGGTTAGGGTTAGGGTTAGGGTAGGGTTAGGGTTAAGGTAGGGTTAGGGTTAGCGTTGTTTCGATAAAAATATAAATACCCTTTTTGATTTCTACAAAAAACACATTTGCAAGCATTTATCAAAATACTAGAAAAGGGTGATCCGTTGAGCTTTGAAACAGAAAAAGGTATAATGGGCTATTCCAATGTTCTGTTTATATTGTTAGTTTTATTAGTTTAGTTTTGTTGTTTTGTTCTATGGCAGATAACTTTTTTCGGTTTATGCCAAATCTGGTCATTTTGGTAAAAGTTTTATGCTTCAACTTCTTTATATTTTCAAATATTTTCTAGTGATGTTTGGTTTGGGTGTTTTGTTTTACGGCATATCAACCCGTATCGGGTTATTTTAATGCCGGATCTGGTCATTTTTGTAAAAGTCGTTATGCTTCAAGTTCTTTATATTTTCAAATATTAATTCATGGTGTTTGGTTTGGTTGTTTTGTTTTACGGCATATCAACCCTTTTGGTTTGGTTGTTTAATAGAAACAAAATTGTTGTTTTTGTTTTCGGTTTTGCAGAACATGATTGTGTTTTGCAAAGGGAAAAGAAAAAAAACAATAACATCAATGTTTGGTCCATTTTTGGTCAGTATTTGCAGACAGCTTCATTTGGTATAGTGTTATTAGCTATGACTGTTTATGAACATTGAGAGAGAAGGGAGAGAGAGAGAGAGAGGGGGGCAGAATTTAAAATGATAGAAACTGTAGAAAATAAGGGCGGGATAGGTCAAGTAACATACAGCGAGAGTGGGTGAGAGTAATAAACAGAAATCCAAAAACATTGATAACTCAAGTTTAATATAATAATACATATCAAACATGTTGATTTATTTTATTTTTGTGTGTTGTACGGCATTTCAACCATGTTTGGATAGTTGAATGTCGAAACACAATATTTATTGCAAACGATTCATTGATTAGCTTAGTCCATATGTTTTACAGTATATCAATCCGTCTTGTCAAAACACGATGCCTATTGCAAATCATGCATTACTTAGCTTAATTTTTATTTTTGTTTTATTTTCTATTTTATGGAAATCGCTCCAGACAAGGATAAAACTAGCCAACAATAAGGGTTAGATGGATAGAATCAGACCTAAAAAAAAACGCAATTATTTCCCCTTTGTCAAAAACAACTCTCATGAAATGTGAGGGCTAAAAGACAAAATAAGAGAAGCAAGAGTTACGATTCTGTCGAAAGTAAACACAAGTTAGTCACTTCCTACTCTCCTTATTTTTGCTTACATTCTCGACAATTAGTCTGACAGATGCTTTTTTCTTGTCGGGCTGAGGTATAGGTCTGTTCAGTTCCAGGATGTCCACCTTCTCAGACTTTGCTTTCTCTTTGAGCAGGGTTAAGTTTATTGCTAATCGCCCGAGGCACTTCAGCCGGGGAATTCCGACGGGGTGTTCAGGCATTTTGGTAGGCCTCAGCGTTCAAAGTTCTCTGGCTGTTCAAAACCATACCTGACGTTGTGCCTTACCTCCTTTGTAGATATTACCCATTATAGCACCTATGTCAGTCTCTTTTATCTTTTAAACAAGGGGCTTGCAACCTCCGGCGTGCGGGCCACATCCGGCCCGTGAAGGCTTAGCGTCAGGCCCGCCACCCTGTTATGCCTTATTATTGCAATCCGGCCCGCGAACCTAAAAGTAGGTTTCAATTAAGATTTACAGTAGGATAAAAATGTATAAATATCAGCGAGCGATGATGCATGTATATTTCATTTTTCTTTAACTATTAATTTCAAATCCTTAACCTGAGATAAAAATAGAAAAAGAGAAAGAGAAAGGCAAAGAGGAAACGAGAGACAAGGAAAAGGCATAAAACATAGAACCTATGTGAGGTGTGTCAAAACGAATGCTGGATCAACTTGCTACTTCCCCCGTCATTATTTGTTATGATTCCAAAATGGCTCTTCGTCGGCGCCTTTTATAAAATCACATACAGAAGTCTCTTGAGAAAAATATCAGATTTGTAGAGTGTTCAATGCAATTTTTGTAAAATTTATTCATGTAAACAAAATATAGTAATTCTGAGATTTCGTTTTTCACTCCGGCCCGCGATCTCCTTCCAAAAGTCTCATCTGGCCCTCACTCTGAAAAGGTTGTCCGCCCCTGGTTTAGACTAATATCCATATTCATGCAAAATAATATATGAATCGGTGAAGCAAAAAAAAGAAATAAAAATCAAGGAAAAAACTTTCAAATTGTAAATCTTTAAAAAATCAAAAAGAAAAATCGTCTAAATCGGTATAAAACAGAAAAACAAACGAAAGAAAAAAAGAAAGAATTGCTTTTCTTAATTCCACTAAATACATGAAATGGATACGCTCGCCAGTCTTTTACTTGCTAACTTTTTGTGACGGAACGGATATTTATATTTTCATTTAGTATCGAGTGGAAGAATAACTAGGTGTTCCTACTCAGTAGTGTGCTTATTCACAATTAGTTTTGCTTTTCATTTTTAAAACTGTGTCGTGTTTATTTTCGAGAATGTTTACTTATTGTTTCTTCTAAATGGGAAATAACTCTGTATGGAATACCGTCTCATGTTTAATTCCGACCGGGACAAAGTATTTTAAAGAATTATTCAAATTACATTCTATAATTTTGAACAACATGGTGCAAGAAAGACTGACGAACCGAAATCGAGTACTGAATTTGACGAAAGAAAGCTATCGATGACAAAGAAACGATAAAGAAACTGTTTTTACTATTGATATCAGATTAAATGGTGATAGCAAGTACGAAAATGGGTCATATTACGATATATTTGATTTTAGATTCGGACCAAATTGCTGTTTGATACTTCTGGGTAACCGGCCCTATCAGTCGACATACGCTTGGAACTCCGTTGGGATGGGTGTGATGAAGGAACATCCCCTGAATGTAATCGAGCTGTCAACAAAAATCTTATCTTTTTCTTCTCGATATTTTTTTACTTTTCGTTCCAAACTCTCAGGATTAGATATATAAGTCAGCCATCTTGAGAATGTGTAATTGCATCTATATAAAGACCCTGTCCGTTGGTCCGTCACGCTTCCGTTTGAAATAACAGTTTGAGATGCGTCTATGGATCTTAATAGAAGGCTCCGTTCCTCTGTCACATTCAAATTTGAAATCGTGTGTTGTAACGTGCTCGTGAATCTTTATGATATGTACGTGTTCACACGTCAGTACGTCGATCTGTCACGTTTAAATTTGAAATAAGATTTTCATAGATAAACGTGTAAATTGAATGGACGCATCTTGAAGATATACGCTTGCTTGTGTTTACCTTACGATGTCGGACGATTTTATAGATTGTCACCGAGTCACACCATGGAATTATATCAGTATCAACTAAGTCGCCTGGTTGAATGGGTTAAATGCTGAGATAAGTGAAAAGCGACGTTGTGGCCAAGAGTGTAACCACGGTACATTTTACAACAGCATTGATCTGACTTCGGGCAACTTTTTAAAAAAAACGCTAGGGTAAATGAGTCTAGTGTTGCAATCCGTGGAACGCGACGTTGTGGCCTGGAGCGTGTACACAATTCATTTTACAACGGAAGTATCGAATAGACTTTGGAAATAATCCTATAGGTAAACCTTAACAACCCGATCACAATCTAAATCTAATGCGAACATATCGAACTGGCAGCAATAAACAGTTGATCAGTTTCGAAAAAACAACAATAAGCTATGAATTTAAAATTAGAGGTAGTATATTAAAAATACTGCCCAGGGGCGTAGATCGGATGAATCAAATCAACAGGTGGAGAGTAGATATTCAACCTTGAGCAATACGCTGAGAAATGTACAGTTCAAATCGATATATGAGATAGAATACTACAATACAGCAAACACACACATACGTTATATATATATATATATATATATATATATATATATATATATATATATATATATATATATATATTGAGGCAGCGTATTTCATTAAATATGACGGACAACGAATGTCGGCATATTCTTCTTTTGATCCGTTTGAAGTTTCTTATTAGTTTTCAGGTTGCGAGCTGCAACTGGCCAATGTGTTCCTCGTACTCATTTTTGGCTCTTGTATTTTCAGATCCATCTGGATCAATCTTCAGGGGTTGTTGTCAAGTAAAGAACGTGTGTTTTCTTTTAATATATATATATATATACATACGGCACAATCACGTTGACACACCGGTTCCCGTTAGATCACCGAAGTTAAGCGACGTCGAGCCTGGCCAGTACTAAATGGGTGACCATTTAGGTATACCAGGTGCTGTATGTGCTCTCTACTTATCTCGGCATTGTTTCCAGTCGTCTTGTACTGCTACTTGCCATTGGAATCAAGCAATGCCGACTCAGGAGAGATGTTTTTGGGGATTGCGCAACCCTTGCAATTACAAGTTCACGCGCGGGCAGCTCCAGGCGGGGCACTCATACGTCGAAATCGACGGGAGAGTCCATATATATATATATATTTATTTATATATATATATAGTTATTTATTACTACTTTTAGCGAGACTCAAGAGTGATCCAGATGGATTTAAAAGAGCGATGCCCCAAAATAAGTACGGCAAATACATCGGCCAGTTGCAGCTCAAACCCGAAAAGTAATAACGAAACTTAGAAAAGATCAAATAAAAGATATAAAGACACACGTTGTTTGTAATATTTAATGTTATATATATATATATATATATATATATATATATATATATATAGATGTAATCAGTCAACAGAAAATAATAAGCGCACAAGTTGCAAAAGAAATATAATAGTGAATAAAAAACTGAGAATGAAGAAAAAATATATAAATGTGCAACTTACAATTTCAGTTTTTGTTTTTGTTTTGGAGATTATCTGTAGGATATTTTCGGGAACCATTCCCTTATATATATATATATATATATATATATATATATATATATATATATATATATATATATGAAATATAGTAATCAAACGACTCAAGTTATATATATATATATATATATATATGTGTGTGTGTGTGTGTGTGTGTGTATTTTAAAATTATGTTTAACACTTTTAAATATTCAAATATACATTTTATATATTCAAATATACATTTTATAACATAAAGTAACTATATCACAATAGTGTAAGGCAAGAGCTATTCAATATTTTTTAAGTAATTGAAATGTTATGAAATTACATAAAACACACACACAACACACAATACACACACACACACACATACATATATATATATATATATATATATATATATATATATATATATATATATATATATATGGTCTTAATATATCGGGAGAATGACAAATAGATAGACATACACATGTATATGAAGATGTCATGTAAGGCTTATATAAAAATACTGTGATAAAAAATGAAGAATTATGTAGAGAGAGTAAGAGAAAAAGAAAACAAGAGCGCAACACACGTCATGCATATACAGATTACTATGGTTTATTATGGAAAATGCATTGTAATATATATATATATATATATATATATATATATATAAATACGTGTGTTTGTGAATAGTAGAGAGAAAAGTAAATTGTATTTTATTTTTGTCTTCAAATAAATTATAAATTCAGCGAGAAAAAATAAATTAATAATTAAATATAAGTCAAAAGCAACAATAAGTTTCAATAATGAGCGAATTTTGGGAACGCTGATCTTCTCTTTCTCTCTCTCTCTCTCTCTCTCTCTCTCTCTCTCGCTTTCTTTTTCTCTCTGTCTAACTATCTTTCTTTCTCTGTCTCTCTTTTTCTCTCTAGCCGCACATTGTTGGACTTGTTTTGTCAATGCGAATCGTGGTGTTAGAGAACACACTATCTCATGATTCTAATGCCCGCCGGCCGTCAGTGTCTGCGTCAATACACGGTACTCAGAGATTGACGCGTTTTTGCAATTAGATTTTTCGCGGATAAACAAGTGTGATGGTCAGAGGAATTACTGATGTCGTAGAGATGAGGTCTGAGTAGGGGAGGATGCGGAGGAGAGGAGTTGAAGCGAGACAAGGGAGATAATCCCTCGAGCTTTACGTTTTTTATTTGGGGAACGTCTCTGCTTTCTATCCGTCCACCTACGATGACAAGCTGGTGAATAATGGATTGAAGAAAAAAGGAAAGAAATGAAAAGAGAAAATAAATAAAAAAGAAAGAAAGAAAGAAGCAGATAGGATAAAGAATAAAAGAAAGAATAAAGAAAAGAGAGAATAGAGTTCGCTTTCGGATATTACGGCATGTTAACCCCTGTTTCGTCAATTATATGCCGAAATTCACGTATATCTTGTAGATTAATATGTTTTAGATAAATTAGTTATGTGACTGGTTCCGGTGATACCAGCCGAGATTGGCCACTGCATCATTCTGGCTACCTAGCAACTGATTTGAATCCACGGACTCATATATAGTTGAATAAAGTATGGTCCGGATCGGTTCTCGCTATTACCTTATGTTCGGGAGTTACGAATTGTTTATTATCGATCGCCTGAGGCGCCCCACATTCCGTTCATGGCTATATTTATACTCGACCAGAATGGCCTTTCCCTCGGGGAAACACTTCATCCCCACTTTTTGGACTTTGTCTGCAGTTTGAAGTAAATAAATAATTATCATGTAGGTGTATATTTTGTACATAAATTGTCCCTATTTACTTGACTCCCTACGAGGGAAAACTTAGATACAAGGTCGTGTTTTAATGTGGTGAAATCCAGCTCCCCATACAAGGGCACCCTAGATTGAGACAAAAATAACATTTGCATCAGTCTAGAAGGACTTCTTCATCATTGGCCGTGGACAGAACAGATGCAGTTTAGCATCAGAACCGATGCTACACTTAGATCACAGCCAAAAGGAAATAGTCTATAAACAATAGATTGTATTTAAACATTAGTTTGAACTCTGAAACACGCTACCACTCCGAGTAAAAATGGCCCCCTGAGTGGTGAATCCACACCCCGGAAAGATCCCAAGTTTGGGTTCCACCATCGGATTAAGTTTCAAGTCGTACTTAGAGAGAAAAATGGTAAAGATAAAAAAAAATCTTAATGTAAAATTAGATGCCCAAATGGTCACCGATCTAAGTACTGGCCAGGCTAAATGATGCTCAACTTTTTTGAACCGATATAAGAAAAGTTATATCACCATTAACATTCCTTACAAGAAAGATCTCGAGCTATTGCCCGTTTCCTTGTAATTTTTCTGCGAGCGACATTAACCCTTCCTGTAAAAGCTGCTTTGCCTCACCCGCCCATGGCATTTTTCTGGCCATCACTTTACCTCAAACCTCAATTCAATTACCAGCACCTCCCCCGGTCGCAATCTTATATTGTTTAAGTGGTTTGGCTTGATAAAGGCGCGTGCGGCGTGTGCCATCTGTCAGGCTAGCAAGAATAACATTGTAATCGGCTAGCAGTCTGCCTGTGTCCTTCTCCTTATTCCCCTGTTATCTGTGGCCTGCGGGCAGAAAATGGAGACATCGGCGCCATTTTAAAAACACTCATTTTGACAATAACAAATCTCTGTTTCTTGCGATGAAACAGAAAGCACGCATGCGCAGATAGACTCGTCTCTCTTTTCTTTCGTCCGCCATTTTCGTTTTCCCTTCTGGCTGCTTGTCTTGTCATCTCTTTAGTTGTTGTTTCCTTGTTATTATTCGTCCATTTTTTGTATTTAATATATTTATTTAAGTGCAGGCTGGGGCAATAGTGATCATAAAAATTTCCTTTTGTAGCTCGTATCTCTAACGATAAAATGAGATTGAGGACTTTTTTTGGTGGGAGATTGGAGAGATAAAGAAGATGTGGCACGTTAACCTAATTGAGAAGTTTACAATAATTAAGTGCTGTCACAATACGGGGACCGTCAATATTGAATAGGATACTCAAGGGGGGGGGGTAATATATTTATGAGGAGTAGTCAACAACATTCACACATTATTTAAATAGGGTTTTTTCAATATTGTTTATATTTTACGTTCAATTATCAGCCTTAAACTCAGTTGCTATTTTAGATGGCGAGTTATGATTATTTCCATTATTTTATTCCGACTATTGACATCAGCGATTGTTATTTGTTTTTCGACTAAGTTTCGGCTGATATGCCCTCCGGCCTTATTAAGGTGTAATGTTTATTTACATTGAATTGTTATCCCGTATCTAACGTTTTAGTAGTGTATTATGTACGCTGATGTTTCAAGCGTACTTAAATTAGATGAACAGGTTATGTTTACGTTAATTTTTTTTTAGGGTTCATGAATTTTAAAATGAGCTTAAATAATAGCGTTTACAATGCAGAAATAGTCAACAAAAATTGTATTGATGACCAATACACGTAAAAACGTACGGGAGAGAAGACATCGGCTGAAACGTGATCTGAATATAAATAACAACGATGCGGTCAACTATTTGGGTAAAAACAAAGCAAATATCAGATCATAATCCAAAAGTTGTGTATTAGGCGTCTCTTAAAACTAAAGTCTGTATCTCTTTCGAAAAATGTTGAAAAAGAATTTGACTATTTGCGACAAAATGTGTTAGTGACAGCCGAAACCGCAGAGAGACATTTCTACATCATTGGATAGTAAAAGAAAACATGCTGTTGCAACACGAATATCACTGTCTGGACATACATTTTGATAAATGTGACATGCCAAGGCAAATGACATGCTATCACTAAAGCGGTAGTAATTGATAGCAGATTTTCCTTCTCTGATATGGGTGGTCCTAGACCTTGTTGAGGAGCACAGTCTACCCTAGTTCTGAAATTTTAGTGATTTTTCTCCTAGGCAGATAGTCATCCAATAATAAAGAGCCAGGTCAACCGGAAGTAAACTGCTTTTAAGACGCAAATAATCCGCCTTTAACTTATTTTCTTGTCTGTCTCTAACATTTCCTCCTCGAGAAAGCCAGGACTGGATTTCATGTCAGATGCTCTTTGATACGCTTATCGTTTGTGGTATCAAAACAGCTGACGAGAACGTATTCTCAACAGCCATCCCAATAATAACACTCTTGGAAGCACACACACACACATATATATATATATATATATATATATATATATATATATATATATATATATATATATATATATATATGCATATATATAAATATATATATATATATTTATTGCATATATATATATATATATATATATATATATGCATATATATATATATATATATATATATATATATATATATATATATACGAGAGGGGGTGATAGGGAGCAAGATAATAAAATATTCCTAGAGATGACCTGGATTTCGAAGAGTTCTTCTTTTATCAAGATAAGCCAAACCCCTAGCCGTGTTTTTACTATTAGAGTGACATGCCAATAGAAATATAATTATTTGGGGCGTCAGACTTAGACACTACAGTTAGGAGTTCTTCGAGTTTCATGCAAATAATATTTCCATCTCTGATTCTTTTTTATCTCAGTTTTATACTATATTTAGCTAATTCTAACACATCGTCTTAGTAATTATCTATATATCTATATATCTATCTATCTCTATGTATATATATATATATATATATGTATATATGTATATGTATACATATATATTTATATATGTATACATATATATTTATATATATATATACATATATTTATTTATATATATATGTCTACATATATATTTATATATTTATACATATATTTATTTATATATATATATGTATACATATATATTTATATATATATATACATATATTTATTTATATATATATATATATATATATGTATACATATATATATGTATATTTATATATATATATATATATATATATATATATATATATATATATATATATAATTTGATAACGGTGACCGCAGCTATTTACTGTTGAGTGTGACTTGAAATTACAACCTGTGGTGAGGCGTTATTTTAAGAGATTGGGGATTGTGCAGTCTATGCTGACAGGAACACTCTGAGTCAATCTGCTCGTACTTGCGATGCTCTCATCTATGGCTTAAATAGAGTCTATCGTTGGCAAAACAATTTAACTCTACGTATTTGAAGACATTAAGAAATTTAAGCAAAATTACGGAATTCGGTATTAAATGACACATGGTCCGTAGAAATGTGAACAAATATCACACATAAAAATGTGCATACTTCAATAAACTTCAAACTTCCAATTTGACTAATCTCTGTAATAATACACTCAAGCAATGTTCGGTTTGTAGCACGTTATCACACCCACCCCTTATTTAAAAGATGGAATCGCCCGATCGCCGAGGATTCAATGTAAAAAAAAGTATAGTTTTATTGCATCTGATGCCGCTGCTGTGTCGAACGTGAAACTCGAACCAAAATCAACTTTCTTGGCCAATGGAGTATGCTCAAAGTGTTATATCTGTTCTGTCCGAAGATGGTACAATGATATCGTGGGGTCATCGTTTGCGACGGATGTCCATAGAAAGGGGATAGACACTCATAACCAGATATATTCTGAAACTACATTAACTAGAGTACTTAGATAACTATGTTTCCGTTTGACAATAATAACGCGGGGTATGCGTTGGCGCCAGACGTTTATAGAATGGAAATAATTTTAAGCAACGTAGCAATAAACAACATTTGAAGAATGCAACTGTGGAATATCCACGGGTCTCGCGAGATTAGATAATTCACTATAACTTTGTAACGTTTAATTAATTCATTTCATTTTATATAAATAGAGATTTGGTCCGTCCGTGAATCACAATTTTTTTTTTAAACGTACTAAATAAATTCCGGTATTTGTCTAATTTTGGATTATAAGAGATATTAACTACCTACAGAAATAGAAAATATGGCATCAGTAGTAAATAATAAATTCCCAACAAGTGAAGCGTATGTCGTGGCCGGAAATCGAAATCGAAACCGAAACCTTAAGATCTCTAACCAGACGTTCTACAAACTGAGCTATTTGAACTTATAATTAGATCTAAGAACATTCCTTTAACAAAATACTGATAGTCTGGGCGTAATATCATAGCTTTATGATTTACGTCATGTTTAAAAACATGAATTCAAACATAAACGATAATAAATATATATATATATATATATATATATATATATATATATATATATAAATACTTAAACTTAAATTATTTTAATAGTCCAAAACAATTTATTTAGCTTATAATATGTATAGTATGTATTTTTTTTTTCACAAATTTTCAATATATATAGCGAGAAAGAAGTGGGTGGCGCGGTAGGCTACAAAAATATACGACCGGAGGGAGCATATATTTTGCTAGTGTTTATTTTACAGTAAAATGTCCTATTATTTGATAAATCTTTGTAGCTGTTTTTCTAAATTCATAATAGTGGTCTGCCATATTTAAAGTTATAGATTTTGTGGCCGATGAAGTTCAAATAGTTGGCGACCGCTGGTCTAGACTAGGGCGCTTTAGGGGCTGATTCTTTTTCCTGCTATTAATGAAGGTAAACCTGTCGCAGAATTTCTTTCTCTTTATTGTTCTCAGGTGAAAATTGGTGTTTTCATTTTAATGGCCGCCATTTCTAATGAATATTCATCACAAAAAAGTGTGTACTGATTTTTTTTATTGTTTTGCTTTTTTTAGTCCGGATTTTAAAGGTGTTTTTTGAACATCGACCCCTGTGACGCGTCGAAAAGCTGACGGCGTCGAAAGTCTCTCTAACGTAATGACACTTCGGTGTACCCCAAACTAGAACCTTTGTTTTAATTGCCTTTGAACAATCTGGGATAAAGAAGAGAGTTGTTTTTTCTTTATCTAAAAGCAAATGAAGGGGGACTTGAAAACACAAGAACACACACATGATAAAATGGAGGTGAGTAAGCTTTGAATTCCCGATGTTGATCGGATTAAAACAATATTGCGATAGAGGAACAGGAAGAGGATATAGAACAAGTTATAATACAATTAGTTATCGAAATATTTGATACTAGCGGGATCCGTGGCCAGGAAAAATTGAAGAACTTAAGAAACTCCTTCTCCGGCCCTGGAAGCCCATATAAATATATTTATATTTGATATAATTAACACTTTCATATATTTCAGAGACACTCGGGGATATATATATATATATATATATATATATATATATATATATATATATATATATATATATATATTTATTTTATATATATATATATGTATATATATATATATATTTATTTTATATATATATATATATATACATATTTTATATATATATATATATATATATATATATTATATACATATATATATATATATATATATGATTATTTTTATTTACACATGCATGCACAAAATCTGCGACACTGGCATGTCGATGTTATCGATCAACAGCTGTTCTAAACTGAGATCTCATCAGACAGAGCGAGAATCCGATCTTAACCTTAGATCATTTGCGGATCATATGAATGAGATATTTTAAAAGTAAATAAAAATAGTGTTTCAATATTAAATTTGCTGAACGAACAAATCTTGTTTCGAATATTATTTTAGTTTACTTATATTATTAACAACATTTAATACTTTTCGTTAATTCAATAGAGATTCAATTTTCATTTATAATCGACGAATTATTCGTAATAAAAGGAAAATAAGTACGATCCGAAAGCAAATGCATTGTATTAATACCAGATTTAGTAAAAAAAATATCTCTCTATATATATATATGTGGTTGCCTTAAACGGCCGAGCAAAAGTAAGACAACAATGATGTAGATAACAATAGTATGTATTTACGTAATATAGAGCGGAAATATGTTGGTCAGATACTGCTTCCGGGTTGGTGATAGCGACTCTATCTGTTACCACTATTCCTAGTGTGGGAAGAGTCCATACAGTTACAGAATAGGAGAGATCACGATAAACTGGGAGGGGGATACAATGAATAAAAGCGCGAACTGCCGATGCCATGTGTTGTATTGGAATCATGGCACAGTTTTCATGAAGAAGTTTGTCTAATATCACGTGAATATTTCTCGTGAGTATCTCCCCCTCCCCTAAATAAATAACAGAATCTGAGAACACAATGCCATCGAGAAAGAATTTAAGAAATAATTTTTTACTTGGTGATTGATAAGAATTGTGTTCAAAATAGTAATTTAAATAAATAGGGCACGTTTTTTTTTTTCATAAAGCTTAAGATTGATACAATTTGCTCACTCAAGGTAGCGCCCAACCGCCAAGGTCGCCTCCAACGGCCAAAGTCGCTGCAAGAGCGCAAGACACTCCGCTCTTTTCGTCGTTTGAGGCAGAAATATAAAAGTAGCCAATCAAGAAATTCTTCTTGGATTCAATGGCGGGCAATATTGGCCAGACAATATTTCTCGATGTTATTATATTGTTGGGTGATAGGGGTTTCGGAATTTGTGGAGAGAGAAGGAAGTAAGACGGCCTAAATTCCGCGCGTCTCTCCTTCGAACCAAACAGTCATCTCCAGAACTGCCCCCTCCGCCTTGGTGTGAGGAAACGTTATTGGGCCATCGTTATAAATATTGTTCATTGTGTCCGTGTATTGGGGAAGGGTGAGAAAGACGGTCCGATTGAAAGAGGACTTGGAAAACGAATCAGAAAAGGAAATTAACAGACAAGAGAGGGAGAGAAAATGAAAACAGAGAAAAGAAAAGCTATACATAAAAGATACACATTCACTTAGTTGAAAGACATCATATATATATATATATATATATATATATATATATATATATATATCGATGATTACCACCAAAACCAGCAGAACAGTCTAAAATTCCGCTTCTCGTCATATTACAGAATTAATATTATCGCTAAATTTACAGGAGAGATGCACATGCGGAATAGGAATGAAAAAAGTGAGATAAACCTCGGGAGCTCGAGTTCGAAAAGGGAGACAATCAAAAAAGAGATCGAGGTATGCAGGGTAGATAACCAAGAAGGAGACGTGGAAACTAATTAGTAAAAGAAAGGGGAGCATAGAAAAGATAAAGATAGATTAATATGGAGGAGAATGCAAAATAGATTAGAATAAAGGAAGAGAAATGTATCACGAAAGAAAGTGGGAGAGGGGATTAGAGAGAAAGGGTGAAAGAGACAAACAAAGGGAAAGTAATAGAAGGAAATAGATGTTAAGGAAAGTGAGAGAAAGAGAAAGAGAGAGAAAGAGAGAGAGAGAGGGAAAGGGAGAGAGAAAGGGAAAGAGAGAGAGAAAGAGAGAGAAAGAGAGAGAGAGGGAACGAGAGAGAGGGAAAGAGAGAGGGAAAGAGAGAGAGAGGGAAAGAAAGAGAGAGGGAAAGTGAGAGAAAGAGAAAGAGAGAGAAAGAGAGAGAGAGGGAAAAAGAGAGAGAGAGGGAAAGAGAGAGAGAGGGAGAGAGAAAGAGAGCTTTAAAATATAAAGTGATAAAGAAAAGAGTGGAATGTAAAGGAAGATTAAGGAAGATACCATAGAGAGGAGAAAAAAGAAAAAGAAAGGTTTTATAAAAATAAAGAGAGAAAGAAAAGTAAAGAGGGGACAGAAAAGAAGAGAGACGGGGAAAATAGAGAGAGAGAAAGAGAGAGCGAGAAAGAGAGAGCGAGAAAGAGAGAGAGAGAGAGAGAGAGAGAGGGGGGGATAAAGATAGGGAAGGGGATAGAGCCCACGAGTTGCTACAGTGGATAAAAATGATAATGCGAATCGCGATTGGCTCCTTCATCGTCCTCCCTTCAACTCCCAATCCCGCCTTCCGTGGTGCTATCGCTTCCTTTGATGGATCTCCTCGCAATATGGTAATCTGGATGATTCTATCTTCTTTACGACAATTGAATTGGATACTCGTATCAGAGACGAGGAATAGCTTTTCTTATTTCCACGACAGAGCGTCCGTCGTGAGCGCCATTAATCCAACCCACTATTATGCTAGGTCGTCGTCAGTCAGTCAATATTCTCACAGCCCTCATCCAACCGACCCCACGGCGGACGAGCTCGGAATTATTTCATTTGGATAGCTTTGGCGACGGCCCAATAATCTGACCCCGGCCGATTTTAGCTGCTTCGGCATCGTTCAAGATCGCCTCCTGATATTCCGGTATTAAATTGAATTTAACTGGGTTTGGTAGGAGTTTCGTTGGGCGGTGGCCGGCTCTGTGTTTCTTTCTCAATTAAAATGATTATCTAGACGCCATTACGGGAGATGAACTGTGGTTTTAATGCTTCACTGTACGTCAAGAAGAAGAAAAAGAAAAAGAAGTGGATTAAAAAAAAGAAGGAGAAGAGGAAGGAAAATAAGAAGAAGAATGAGAAGAAGAAAAAGAAGAAGAGGAAGAAAAAGTAGAAAAAGAACAAGAAAAAGAAGAAGAATGAAAAGAAGAAGAAGAAGAAGACAAAGAACAAGAAGAATACAAAGAACAAGAAGAAGACAAAGAAGAAGAAGAAGAAGAAGAAGAAGAAAACAAAGAACAAGAAGAAGAAGAATGAAAAGAAGAAGAAGACAAAGAACAAGAAGAAGAAGAAGAAGAAGAAGAAGAAGAAAACAAAGAACAAGAAGAACAAGAAGAATGAAAAGAAGAAGAAGAAGACAAAGAATAAGAGAAAGAAAAAGAAGAAGAAAAAGAAAAGGAATAAGAAGAAGAGGAAGAAGAGGAAGAAGAAAAAGAAAAAGAAGAAGAAGAAGAAGAACAACAACAACAACGATAACAACAACAAAAGAAAGAAGAAGATCGGCTACTGGAAGCCAAAACGAGGCTGGGATAAAAGTGCTGGAACAAAATACTGAGAGTTGATTAGGCGAGTTAAGAAATATTTTGGAGGGAAGAGTGAAAGGGAAAATGTGAAAGAAGAACATCAGAAAAGTGAAAGATGTGAGACGAGGAATATCGTGAGAGAACGAGAGAGAAAGAGAGAAAAAAAAAGAAAAGAGAGAGAAAAAAGAGAAAGAGAGATATAAAATTATCAAGAGAAGAAAAAAAAAATTGAGAAAGAAGAAGGGAAGACAGAAAGAGAAATAGGAGAAAGAGAGAGAAAAAAAGGGAGATAATAATAAAGAACTACGGAGAGAGAAAGACAGAGTGAAAGGTACAGAGAGAAAGTGAGAGAGGGGGAGAAGGGAATAGAGAGACAATAATATCGATAGGAATTCATGCCACGAAAAATAGAAGTAAATGAAAAGAAAAGAAAGATAGAGAAAAGCAGCTGTTGAGAAAAAGAGGAAATTTAGAAGAAGAAATTTAAAAGAGATAGAAGCAAAGATGGCTGCCCAATCGTTAAGATAGCAAAGGTTAATCTCGACTCACATTTTGGGGAAGCATTCTTGCTCTTTTCAGTTAAGACATCTTTTTGAAGTACGTCTTAAATGAAACAATCAATTAGAGAAGAAGAAAAAGGTGTTACGGTTTGATCGTTTTGGTTTACGGCATATCAACCCTTTTCAGCTTATTAAATACTGAATCCATTCATTTTGGTACATAGATGCATGCTTAAAGTTCTTTATATCTTCGAATATTTATTCATGGTGCTTGGTTTGGTTGTTTTGTTTTGTTTTACGGCATATCAACATTTTTCGGGTTATTAAATGCCGAATCGAGTCATTTTGGTAAAAAGATTTATCCTGAAAGTTATTTATATCTTCGAATATGTATTCATGGGGTTTGGTTTGGTTGTAGAGAAAATATGTGTTTGTTTTTAGCTTTGCAGAATATGATTGAGTTTTGCAAAGGAAAATGAAAAAAAAAACAATAACATCAATGCTTGGTACATTTTAGGTCATAGAGCCGGTATCTTCAGACAGCCTTATCTGGTAGTAGTAGTAGTAGTAGTAGTAGTAGTAGTAGTAGTAGTAGTAGTAGTGTTACGCTAATTCTAGTTTTTGTACGGTAGACGTTTTTATTCGGCTAGCGTCAATTTGTTTATCTATTTTACACTATATTCTGTGCTCTTTAAGTTGAAATGTTGTCAATTCATTTCTGAAATCTGAAACATAACTCGTATATAGAATGTTCTGACCTGCACGACGATTCACATGTATTTGAGCTGTTTTGTTGGACCAAATTAAATTGCAGCACTCTCGTTCGATAAATAAAATGTTATGAAGCACTTTGTGCGATATTTGACGAAGGACAAAGAAAAATAAGCAAAGTAACAGAACCGAATAAAGGCAATCAATAACCAGAGGCACACTGAGTGCACAAACCTCCAACAAAGCTTTTAATGAAATATACGTTTTTAGACAGGCAGATTCCGTCGAGATATTCTTGAATTGATTTTGTCTTCAGCTATATGTTCATCTTTTCTAAGATTATTTTGATGTATTATTAGAAACAAACGGAGCCCATGGAAATTCCATAGTTGTGTCCTTCATCTGCTCTATGTTGCTTTTGTGCATATGGAGGAGATGAGGCGGGAGAGGGGCTATCTCCAAACTATTGTAGGAGTTTGACGTATTTCCATTTTATTGACGTCCGGTTCGAACGATATTTTAATACCACCTTTGTTTAATCGGAAACATACTAATCTGAGAATTCTGATTGATGTAGTTACAGAATATAGCTGGTCATAAGGGTCTATCTCAAAAAGACTTTGTGATATATTTCCATTCTATAGACGTTTTGTGCGACCTAAGGCCCAACGATAGTATTGTACCATCTTCGGAGAGAACACATACAACATTTCTATCCTTCAGCGAAAGTCAAGCTTTTGTATTTTACTTCGAGTTTCACGCTGTATTTTAGCCAGAGTTTCACGTCATTGCTTGTAGTTTTATTTCCAAGAGCGCCAGTGTTTGCATATGTCTCATTTGCAGAGCCCATCAAGCCCTCTTGGTCATAACCAGCATTCTTAATTTGTTTGTAACCTATATAATGGCGGGGAAACTGACACTTTCTTTTTTGTTTCATCTAATAGACGATGTTTTTTTTTATTGTATAACTTCAGGGACGCAATGCCGGCGTAAAACGACGAATGACGTCATCAGTTATAAATTGTTTCATTGAATTCGTTTTCGAAACGCACGACTCTATTTTCTTACAGGTTCATTTCTATTTCTTATCTCTCCTTTTTTTGTTTTTGTTTTCATCGAAAAGAAACTGTGGGTATTCAACACGGACACATAAAACTACGTCCAAATTGAATAAAAAATAAAACAAACCCGTGGCGCAGCCGTAAATAAACACGAATGAAAGCATCTGATGAAACACAGCTTCATCCGCAAACTCCACTCGAAAATATATGATAAAATGAAGCGGATATGTATCTACTATATATATATAATATAGTAACTCTGTCTGTGTGTGTCCGCCTGATCTTCGGGTCCTATGTTAACCCAAACCGCTGGACAGAATTGCTTGAAAATTGGCATGTGGACTACTGACCTGTCTGTGAAGGTCATAGGCGATATATCACTTGACGTTAGGAGTCCCCAGGGGGCACAACCCCATCCACTGAAAACTATTTTCTCTTAGATTCAAATGAAATTTAAACCATAGGTAAATGACCAAAAATGATGTCTATTCCCAAACTCTCAGCAAATTTTGATAATATTAAGATGGTCCCCGGGGGTATAACTCCATTCACTGAAAACTGTGTTCCCTTTGATTCAAATGATATATATATATATATATATATATATATATATATATATATATATATATATATATATATATATAAGATTCAATGAAGTAAAACATTACAATTGTTCCGAGAATTAGAACATCAACTCCAGTATCGCGTACGATCGTTTCCAAAACAGTTTGGAAATACTTTATTTTATTTTATAAATTAATGAAGCCAATCCAAAACGCACTTTATCAGCGCCCTTAACAACACGTCTTACAGAAAGTCAGAGAAAAATGTAAAAGCTGGTCGTAAAGAAACATCTATTGACAGGAAGAGACACAGAGACAAATATTAGAAAAAAGATTAAGTTACAAATATACAAACTGATTATGTAATAAAGGAATGCATGTCATTAAAAATATATTTTACGATAAAATCGATAGAATGTCTTACGTAATGTAAAAATTCGAATCCTATAAACAGTTTCGAGGTTATTTTAAAGACAAAATCGGCATAATACGAAATCATATATTTGTAAAATAGTTGTTGCGCGCCGTTGTTTTCTCTTTTTTAAATCGGATTTTTGTGAATTTGAATTAAATTACTTGCGATATCGTTTCTTTATTACATTAACTGAATAATATTGTTTTAAATTAGAACATGTTTTCTAAAAATACTTAAACATGAAAAGTGTATCTTTGAGCGGGAATGCCCACAAACAGACACTATTTTAGCTGACAATGTTCTTATATAGATACAAACAGTTTCATTGAATGTTGAACCTGAGGAAGCATACTTGCTGCCATTTTTGCAAATGGCGTCTCACAAAGGCACACGAAACTGCAACTGAAAGCAAGCAGGAAAATCGTGTTTTCTTTGACGTAGTTTTGAGGGAGAAAGAGGGAGTGTTCCATATACAGAACTCGCCGCTTCATTTTATTGGAAGTAAAAACATGAAAGCTTACAACTCTCTGTCTCTTTATCTTTCTCTCTCTGTCTCTCTGTCTCTGTCTCTCTCTCTCTCTCTCTCTCTGCGTATATATATATATATATATATATATATATATATATATATATATATATATATATATATTGACACACACAATTTAGATAAACTGTAACTGTTGCTAAGATTTGATCAATATAAATAATACTAAAATGGCGCGTTTCCCTATCGTCGGAGCGATCAAACAGGTGACTAAATAAATGTGAACAAAACGAAATGATCAATAAGTTTGTTGTTATTACTTTCACTTCAAAGACCTCACTTTTACTAACCATTACTACCCAGTATGGGCATGTCATAGCAAGAGGTGCGTGATTAGAGTAAGGTATACCGTCTAGATTATAGAATCAATTGCTGTCATCTACACACTAATAATGATTGGAAATGTATAAAGGCAATATTTTAAAACAGACTATAAGTAAAATAGCAACTTATGTTCACTTAATTGTATGCAATGAATTATTTAAGCATATGTGATTTGGCATTAGACATACGTCAAGGTTTGATTTTATCATGACCACGTGTACTCAACCAATCAATATTGTACAATAAGTATTGCGTTTCGGCATTAAGAGTTTAATACTAGAGATATTGATCAAATCCGTGTTTGAACATGAACGTTTTAAATGATAGAAAGAAACGCAAATACATAATAAAGGGCGAATAATGCGAGATGTAGTGAGAGCAGTGGAATGATGGAAATAATTAAGAGACAGAGACGGAAAAGAAAAAACGGGGAGTTTTTTAATCTGGACTAGTTGAATTATCAGAGTTTGGAGTTTAATTTACTTATGTTTGTATACTAATGTAACTATCTATGTGACTTGAAACAAAGGGGCGAGTCTGCTCTGATATTTTACAGATGAATCCAAAACATTAAATAGGTTATTCACGAAAGTAACGCAATAGTTCGAACAAAACAATAACGTTTTCATTAAATGCCAATCAAAAGGGTGGGTGTGGCGTTAAAAGAAATACCTTGTAAACGAAAATATATTATCTATGAGTCGATTTTTGATTTGGGGCCTAAGAATAAGTTTGGTGACGATACGGAACTCGAATGGCGCACAAGAAACCACTGAAGCAGAACGCTGATTGGGATTTGGGAGGGAAAATGTTGTTTGGTCAGAAAAGGATTGATGGATTGTTGTCAGTTCCAATCGGCCGACCGTTGGATCTCGATCCAGACAGACTAAACCTTATTCGATGCCGCATTTTTCGCCCGCGGTTTAAATGTCCAGTAATCGAGTCGCCCGTTTCTCACTCTGTTCGTCGAAGAGGAATATAATGATTGGTCGAATTGTATTATCGATCAGAAGAGAATTAAAGCGTGATTGATTCAGACAAGTAATTGCATCAAGGATTAGATATAATATATATTATATATATATATATATATATATATATATATATATATATATATATATATATATATATATATATATATATATATATGTCTGTATAGACAGGTACTCAAATATAAATGCATATCTATATACATATAAATGGGGGGTGTATATATATGTATGTATGTATATGCAAATAAATATGTACATACGCATATATATATATATATATATATATATATATAAATATATATATATATATATTACGATGTTTATATACAGGTATATTGATACCCATATGCCTGTTTATACGTTTATGTGTTGATATATGTATATATATATATATACATATATATATGTGTGTGTGTATGTATATGAAATATGTATATATATATATATATATATATATATTGATATATATGTATATAAGAGTATACATCTGTATCTATCTTTATATATAAATAAACATATAAATATGTATGTGAATTTATATATCTTTATATATATACATATATCTTTATTCATGCAGATGTATGTATATATACCGATGTGTATGTATGCATTATGTATGAAATGAAACCGATTGATTGAACAATATATATATGTTTATATATTTATATATATATATATATGTTTATGATATTTGTTTTTATGAATTTCCGTGTGTATAACCCTGTCTCCCGTCCTTATATATATATATATATATATATATATATATATATATATATATATATATATATATATATATATATATATATATATATATTCTATGTATATGGATGTAGTATAATATATATAGTTTATCCACATAAACGTTTATAAGGAGATATGTATCGATTTTTAGTATTTACTTCAACGGTGCTTTATACGTTAGTACAGCTATGTGGTAAGTTATTTAAATATATTGACGGCAATTGAACTAAACAGATGCGTTCGCGTTGCATCAGCGTTGAGATACGTCAGGTTAAAATGCATGGAATTTTTGCCACAAGGTGGTTTCTACACGTGGTGTTTACTATAGCTTGATAACAAATCAGATCCATTATTAGTCCCTATCCAGGGTTTATATTTACATTAGCCAATGGCAGGGTTCTCTTAAACAAAGGGTCGCCTGACCTTTCCTCTTCTTTTGTTCTGTATTGTATAGGGGTGACTCACCCCTTTGTTACCTTATTTTTACACGTGCGTGCTTTGTTTCCTTTCTATTTATGGTGTTTGTTTAGTTTAGTTTTTTTATTTATTATTTTATTTTTCCTATGTTTTACCATCCTAAAGTAATGTTTATTCTCTGTGTACAATTGTTTGCGATTTCACTCCTATAGTTTAATACGTTTGGGATATATATATATATATATATATATATATATATATATATATATATATATATATATATATATATATGAATTGAAATATATAGACAAATAGTAGCTATGGTTGCTAAAAGATATATGAGTAATTATTTAAAAAATATAGAAATGTAAATAAATAAGTAAATAAAATAAAATGGAGCTTTGGATAGTCCGATATATAACAGATATATCGAAATCGATAGATATACAGGCATAAATATCAGCACAAACTGATAAAGACGGGTAAATAAAATACAATTATCAACAAAAAACAAAAATGATATAAAGAAAACAAAATGGCGTCGTTTTCTTTCTTCTCCGCGATATTTAATCCAACAAGCAAATTGCTTTGGCTTCAGCGACCGGCTCTAAAGATTTATCGAACAGCCATTGATCAGATTTTCTTTTCATCTCAAACAACAATGCCCTCCCACGACAAAAAAAGAAAAGAAAACGTCGAATATTTATAGCCAGGATCAATTTATTCTATTATGGCCTGGTCAATTTCAGAGTTTTGATTATTCAAAATGCTTTCGAGCGATTAAATATTGTGTCGTTTTTAATTTGGGGCTGGCCTCTCATCTAAATTATAAGACGCAAACAAACGAGTAAAGAAAAGAGAAGCAAAAAACGTCTGTATTTAAGGAAACACAAATACCGTACAAAGCGGACATTCTGTTACCAGCGTGATCTTATTTAAAATCAGAGTCTTTAGTCAGACACACTAGGTAATAATTCACAATAAAAACAGAAAAGCCTTAACCTATTATATGGAGAGCAGCTGTGGTTGTGTGTGTGTGTGTCCACCTAAAGGTCATAAACTACACAAGACACACTCACAAAACCTCGGACAGAAGATAGGTACATTGTTTTGTAATATCTTTTCTTTCGGGGGTCAATGGTAACACACTTGGTCACAGGGAAATAAGGGGGGGCTCGCTATTTAAAGCGATTTTTTCGATCGAAGTTTGGTGTGAGATGGTACTTTTCGATCTCACATTTAAAAATGTAATATACTTTTTCACGTATACATATCGGAAAGGGAAGATATATGGAAGAAGAAGAGGGTGAAGGGGGAAGGGAAGAGGGAGATAGAGAGAGATAGAGAACTTGGTATAGAGCGAGAGAGAGCTAGATAGAGAGAAGTTTTAAAACAAAGGTGTTACACTTTATAACTCTTCTATTCTGTTGATCAGGCTCTCGGGCAACACCTGCTAACCATGTTGGTTCGTTATAAAATATACATATGTCGACGTACGCATACCAGTTGCGTAACAACAACCATTAAACCAGCTTTAAATAAAGAGACTAAATATGCTGCTATCTAATTTGCATAATTGTTTGTGGCGTCTATAAAACAAACGTATATATAAATTGAATAGCAACGCTGAAAAAGAGAATAACGCTTTCTCTAAATGCTCTGAGACATAAATGCATATTTTAGAGTGGTTAAATCAACATAAGACAGAGAGAAAGAGAGAGAGAGAGAGAGAGAGAGAGAGAGGGGGGATCGGTAACTTGTTTTGTTAGTTATAAATTACGGCTAATTAGAAATATTGAACATGTTTTTCAATAGAACTCTATTCTAAAGCTAAATCATATTTTAGTATGTATTTTGTGTCATAAAAGTATGTATAAGAAAAGCCTTAGAGAAAGAAAGGTCCATTGTTGATAATAGCCTCGTTGCTATGTCAGTACGAACGTTATTACTTGTTTCTCTCTATTTGTCGTTAGTTTTAAATTCAATATTTTTTCTACATCTGACGCGGGTTTCACAGCAGAACCAAGAGAACTAAATAGTCTTTATCTCAACCTTGTTAGTCATCAGAGAAAGTGTGCATTCAATAGTAATGAGAAAAATACGTTATTCCAAAGACATCAGAAAAGAAAATGGCAAAAGTTTCAAAGAGTTCTTGACAAAAGTAACGACAAGTCAAAATACATGAAAAGAAACACATGAAAAATGGTGACAAAAGTCCAAGACAAACCCACCCATGTAAAACCAGGAACGACTCTTCAACTTAAGAAAAAATAAACCTAAACAGATAACAAATAAATATATATAAAAAATTGTTTCTGAGACAAAGAGGTGTTACGGGCATTCGACGATATATGAACATAGAGAAATTGAAAGAACAGATGAAAGTTATGGTTATGGATTGATTGTTCCTATGGTCATTAGAATGTAATTATTACATACGAGCGCATGGAGTTAAAACTTATAGTGTTTTAGTTATTTTTCCGATTTAGTTATTAAATAATTTAATTAATTACTGTTAATATAAACGAAACGAATGCATATAGATAGCAAACATAAGCCAATGCAATTTTTAATTAATAATACTAAGTATTAATTAATTATGAATGGTTTAAAAAATAGTTATACTAATCAGGCAGTCAAAAAATAATATCTTAATCTTTTATCTCTACTATATATACAGAATATCAATATATAACGTTTTCAGATATAATAGAAAGTATATACTTGAATATATATTTTTGTAAAAACATATATATATATATATATATGTATATATATATATATATATATATATACATATGAGGATAAAATACACGATATATCAGTAAATAAAATGTCGTGAGGAGGATTTATCAACAAGAAAAAAGAAGAAAACAGTTTAATCACAGTATTATTTCTCGTTGTGTTCCTTTTGTATATAATAATAGAATTAATAATAAAAGGCAGAAATTTAACATGCCTGTATATATATATATATATATATATATATATATATATATATATATATATATATATATATATATATGTAAATGTACACATAACTGATCTGTATCAAGGCAATTAATTATACTCATATTATGTATATATTATGTATATAACTATATATATTTATGCATATTTAATATAAATATGAGTGTATGCACATATAAGATAACTATATATTTATATAATTATATAAATATATAAATATCGTATCGTACATAATATATGTCTACATAATATGTGTAATCATGTATAATTATGTATATATATATATATATAAATATATATATATATAAATATATACATATATATATATATGCATACATATAGAGAGAGCGATTACTTGTACATACATATATATATATGTATATATATATATAATTATGTATATATATAAATGTATATATATATATATATATATATACATATATATATATATATATATATATATATATATATATATATATATATACATTTGTGTGTATATCTATATATGTATATATGTACGTGATTTTGGTTTGTTTTTCAAAAAAGAAATGACAAAATCCTGCCAGTATCCTGTCACAATTTTTCAAAACCTCCCAAGAGAAATTAAAATCTTTCCAAGAAGATTGATATGATTATCAGAAAGTCTTTCGAAACTCTGGCATCCCGACCCCCACCCACCCGTGCTCTGGCCACACCTCACCTCCAGAATTCTTGTCAATTATTTGGCCGTCTTCTTTATTTACAACCTCCCCCGTCTTCTCTATGAATTCTTCTCATTTGGTTTGCATTGCTTTATTTTCTTGGCTTTTTATTTTGATTTTATAATTCTTTTTTTCTTCTTCAAATTTTCAGCCGTCTTTTCGTATCCGTTATTCGCTGATTTTTCGTTTCGGATCCATCTTTTTTCATCTTTTTTGTGGCATTTGTTCTTGCAAATCCATTAATTCCAAAAGCATTTTCATTCTTTCTCTATTATTTTGCCGTCATATTTGACACGCTTTTATTCAATTTTTCATTGTTTTAAGTTTTTACTTTCTTTGTTATGTTCAAGTTTTCTTTCGTTTTTAACTTCATCCATTACCTAACGAGTCCCCGGTCATCAAGATTCAAAAAAACACTCACAGATAAGGGTTACTACGTTTGTCAGGTGGACGGTGAGACAACACCGCGAGAATTGTAACGATTGGTAAAGTGAAGTTCGTTTAGTTTTAGGTATAAAGAGAAAGATGAGAAACTTATCGTATGATTTGGGTTAGTCGGACTACTGTTTTTATCTTGAGTGTTAGTCTCACAACGGTTCAGCCACTGTAACCTTCAGCCTTCTTCGGGTATATCTTTTCGAACTCGGGAATATGTCTGCCGAGTTCGAAAAGATACACCTGAAGAAGGCCGAAGGTTACAAAAGCAGAAACGTTGTGAGAATAACACTCAAGATGAGAACAGTAGTCTGAATTTCTCGAATTATAAAAATTATCAATCCTTGTCTAAAAAAAAATCAGAAACAAGTAAATTATTTACAGTGTTTTTTAGCTAAACAAGTTTTTGTTTCGAATGTTACACAGGGGGCATCATTTCGGATTCATTAATATTTAGTTATCTTGTTTGTTAACTGCGTTATTCTTTTTCGTTACGATTTCTTCGTCATTTTTACTTGTCTTACATGTTGTCTTTAAATTATTCCCGTTCAGTTTTTGGTCATTTACAATTATCATTATCATTTCAATTGTTGCTTTCTGGTGTTCAATTATGTTTATGTTTTCCTTTACTTCAATTTACCTTTCAAATCAACTTTACAAAATTATTATTTCGTTTTTCTTTTTCTCTTCATTTAAACTCGCTATTGTTCATCTCCTGCGTCACATAATTATCACTTTATAAATCTTTCGTCATGTTTTACGTATTTTTCATTCAATTCTTTATCATTTTTACATTCTGTTTTACAGTTCTTTTCCGTCTTACATAGTTATTTTCAATGAGTTTTTTCTTTAGGAAGTGATGTTCGTTAAGTGGATATCGACGCGGACTGAAGACCTGGGTGCTCCAAGTTCGAATCCAGTCAGTACATCATTCACTTAGGGTTATTGCAACTTTCTCGTAGTCCTTACCGTAAGTTCCCGATGTTTTTTCCAGAAAGATTTCTAACTAAAAAAATATGGGGGAAACTAATGACAACAACAAAATCATCTGATTCAAACGAAAAAAAGAAGAAGAATGAGTTTCCTCCATTTTTAATTCTCTTTTATGTTCCTCTATTTATTATCTAAACTTTCTTTCGTTCTTTTTCATACTTCTTTTTCTTCTTCTCTTTGTCTCTCGTTTATTTTCCATTTAGTAATCTTTCAAATCAACAGTTCACAATATCTGCATCTTTTTCTGCATATTCCTAACTTTTACTGGGTCTTTCCTACTTTATTTCTTATCAAATCTCCTGACAATCTTGTCATTGATAGAATTTAGTGAAAGAACCATTGAGACAATGCACACGTAGACACACATATGCATTCTTAGATGCAAGACGAGCCTCCATTTCGGTTACTATTCGCATGTATACTATGATTACCGAAGAGCTCCCGTTTATGAAAATATACGTAACACAAAGTGATTGAAATGAAAATCATGAATCACTTCATATAAGAAGAAAACAAATAAGATGTAATGCGTACTTGTCTCTCTCTCTCTCTCTCTCCATCTCTCTCTCTCTCTCTCTCTCTCTATATATATATATATATATATATATATATATATATATATTATATTATATTCGTCATATGATATATGTATATATATATATATATATATATATATATATCAATGTTATGTATATATGATATATATACGTGTATATATATGTATTATATATATGTATTATATATATATACATATATATATATTAAATGGTAATTTAATTTATTTATTGCTCTCTTACCAATTCTAAAATAACTATTCTAAAGTTGGAATATTGACCTTCATGTTTCTTTGGAAATTGATTCCCATGAGAATCGATCTGAATTAGATAAAATGAATTGTTTATTTAGATAATCACATGTTATATATATATATATATATATATATATATATATATATATATATATGTATGTGTGTGTGTGTGTGTATACATGATTTGTTTGGTTTACGTCAAGATGTCGAGTCATTGTGACATTCTCAGAGATAGAAAAAGCATACACCTGAATATATCGCTGTAAGTCAAGTAAATCGTAGGTATATCAGCTCTAATATCTATTTTAAGAGCAAGTACAATTCGATTGAATCTATACCAATAAGATAGGTGTCTATATGCAAAAGTGCATATATATATGTATATATATATATATATATGTATATGTATATATGTATATATATGTGCATAAGCATACGTATATGTGTATGTGTATGTATGCATGTATATACTTATACATATGTGTGTATATATGGATTTTCACCTAATATATTTGTGTATTACTTATATGGGTGTAATATAATGATATATATATATATATATATGTGTGTGTGTGTGTGTGTGTGTAGGTACGTTTTATTTGTTTTTTTAATAATTTAATCCAGAGATAAAATACAACAGGATCCCACCGGTCCCCAAACACTTTTGATGTGTAATCTGATCCTGTACAGTTCCATCAGTGCCAAGACTCGAGTGTCGTTACTTCTCAGACTTTCTTTCTGATTGTATTTCTCTTAGCGGGCTCTAACATATCAACTGCTCAACTTGAAGCAGTTGTTTTTCCCTAGGATCGTTTAAAATGTATTTAAGCTTAATATAAACTGGTCGTTCAAGTCAAAATTATCGGAGGTTGTCCTGCATAGATTATAGGGTTTGGTCGTTCAAAGCTAACGTATATAAGGTGTTGTTCAGATCTTGATTATAGGGTAGTTCATATAAATCTGTAGCATAGTGTTTACTCGATCAAATCTTGACTATGCAAATTAGTCGTTCAAATCTTGATTTTGGGGTTCATCGTTCAAATCTAGAGTTTGTTAGTAGTTAGATTGTTCAAATCTTGATTTATGGGTTTGTTGTTAAAATATCGAGTTTGTTAATTGGTTGTTAATCAAGATTATTGGAGTTAATCGATCGCGTCTAGCTGATAGGAGTTAGTCGTTCAAGTCTAAATTATAGAATATGTTCGTTCAAATCGAGTGTGTGGGTTATTAATGTCTAGCATATAGGAGTTAGTGGCCCAAGTCTTAATTATAAGACTTGGTCGGCAAATCTAGATAATAGGAGTTGGTCACTAAATTTGAGATTACAGGAGCTGGTCATTCAGATTTAGATATAGGAATTGGTTAATCAAATAAAAATTATAAGAGCGGGGTGTTTGAATCTATAGTATAAGAGTTGGGTGCTAACTCTTGATTATATGAGTATATCAGTAACCAGTCTTTATTTATTTGATTTCCCTTAAGGCCTGGGTAAAAGAGAAGGTCGGTTTCTTATGTCGCAATATCCATTTTTCCCAAAATAGGCAGGTTAGAATTGGAACAATAGCAAAAATTGCCTCAGTCGAGAATGATCTATTTTACCCTGATTGAAGATAGAATTGATATTACACTTTGATTTCAGTCCGAAGGTCGAAAAGGTCTGACTACTCTAACATTAGGAACAAAATTGTGAAAGTCATAAGCGTTTATTTACTTGTACTATCATTGCTTCCGGTTATCGTTGATGTTGGACTACCATTGAACTTACGCAATGCTGGACCAGGGTTTGCACAGTTTGGTCTTGTGAAACCTTTCGTTCACTATAGACACCTACTGCACAAGGAATCATTACAGAGTATATTAATTGTGACTCGCACCAGAAATAGGACTGCAAATTATTATTATTATTATTATTATTATTATTATTATTATTATTATTATTATTATTATTATTATTATTATTATTATTATTATTTGTACTCACTAGGAGTTCTCAAAGAAGTCATAATCAGAGATTGGCCACTGATAATAACCGGTGGTTTTCCTGAAGTCTGAGTGACAACAAGTCTCCCCAGACTTCCAGTTCTCTCCACCTACTTTCGATAACCAGTGCAAATGACTTTGCAGACGCCGTTTACCATTGAGTTCACGCTGGTAACGACCATCGGTCTTCTGTAGGAGTTGGGCGGTAATAAGCCTCGCCAAGGTCCCAGTACTCTTCGCACTCTTCAAGTGGAAGTCTGGTTAGTGCTCTCAATCGTAGGTCTCCCAATGCTCTTTGACCTTTTAATTATTATCATCATCATCATCATCATCATCATCATCATCATCATCATCATCATCATCATCATCATTATTTGTTTTAAAGGGTTAGTTGATATTGTCATCATTATAAGAAAAAACACCCATAAACAAACACGAACAATAAGATGAGGCTATCCACCTTGTCAACCCCAAGCTGTCACAAAATGCTGACAACTGGGCTTTAATTGGCTTACAACTTAACGAGCTGACTTAGTCTGGAATGGGGTTGGAAAGGGGTATTGCTTCGTTAGGGAGGGGGTGAGATCATGGGGTGAGAGATAGTGTATGGTTAGTGGGACGAATTAGAAAACGTAGCAGACTGTCCTTTGTTTCTGGGTGAGGCGAGAGAGCAATGAGATAGTGAAGCACGTGATCAAACTTCATTTAATGTCATTCACCCTCACCAATCCATCAGCCCCCGACCACTAATCGAGTTGGCTTGATTTTACCGACTATAGGACATGACAACCCGAAAGCTGCACATTTTTTGTAGAACATACACATGCATTTTCCCACTTATAATATATATATATATATATATATAAATATATATATATATATATATATATATATATATATATATATATATATATATAGTCGAGTGAGCACTGCTTTAATATAATAACGATTTTAGAATGTAAATCCAACTATAAACTATAAAATGTATTCTAGAATATAAATCTATTGATTTAATATGATAATTTCACTGATACAATGATTTCACTTGGGAATAACACATTTTTCTGTAGGAGCGTTTAAGGGTTTATGGTCAACTGATTTCAAGTGTTTTATTGTCTGTTGCCTAAGGTGCCTTCGTCTTTGGGGCAATACTGACAGGACCGACAATGCTATTTGTTTACAACCAGACCAAAATACTCCTTTTCTAATTTTTTTCAGTCTGATATAACTTTTCGTATTCGCTCTGTAGACTCATTAAAACGTAATCATATATATACAAATGTTAATAACATCAAAAGTGTATTTCTGATAAAAACAAAACTTTAAAAAAAGAAATAAAATAACTATTCATTTCACTGCATTACAGCATAATTTCTCTTACGCCATATTGTTTTAAGCCATCTTTTTTTTTCATTATCTTGTACAACGACATCGTATTCACTTTTGCCGCCATCTTTATGTATACGGCACAAATAAATAAAAGTTTTCAGAAGAAAATACACAAACAATTGATAAATTAAAGTCATTTATTAAAGAAAGTTTGAGAATAACTCCTGAAATTTTGGAAATGTGATGCAATCATTTGTTTGCTGTATTCAGAAACGTGTGGCAGGTATGGGACATTCACTTGAATAACATGCATTATTCGTTCTATATACGTTTTGTTATTATCAGAAATGCAGTTTTGAAATTAGTAAAAATTTTAAATAAATTACTTTTTGTAGACTCTATATGTATGTGAACATGAATGTCTATTTGTTCATATGCTCGATCATCGTCATAAATAGTAGGTTTGCATTGCATTTACATGCAATGTATACGTAGTGAATTCATAACAAAAATATGGTTTTATTTCTACATTCGAATATCTGTGGCGGACTAAAGAGAAGCTTTAAAATAATAATGGAGACGTTGTATGATAAAACCGCATAAAGCCATTAAGAAATAACATGTTCTCCTCGGAAAATGATAGTTTCGTTACATAATGTATGGAACGGAGGTCAGAAAGAGTGAATCGTTGAAATGTTTGTTTATTCTGATCTGATTTTTAATAAACTGCCATGCGGGGTTTAGGGCATCGGTCAACTCATAAAACCCAATCGTTTACAGCCCAAAAAGAAGCGGCTTGTTTCGATACACAATGAAAAAATGTGTATCATTATTAAAAGGCTCTACAGCGCACAAAACCTTTAAGCAGTTTCCCTAATTATTCTGGATGGCGGCTTTCTTTTCGTTTTCTTTGTTTTTTTGTTTTTTTTAATATTGCCGACGTTAATTTCGTGAAATCACAGGCAACAAAAGCCTTGAAGTATCTTCATTAGAATGAGATGGTATTAAACAAGCTTCGATCTTTGTTAGGAAAGGGGGTAGTCAATAAAGTATTTATGTTAATCAAAACATTAGAGAAAATGGCACAGTTCAAAAGGCGGTGTGGATGGGGACAGGAACGAATATTCATCGCAAATAAGGAGGAAAGAAGAAAGAGATGGAATTTTTAGAGGGATGCGAAAAAGCAGGGGTTAAAGAATGGTGAAGATTAAGGGTTCCGTAAGAAGATGTGATGGTTGTTTTATTTTTTGGGGGGGACAAAGAGAACAATATAAAGAATAGAGAAGTAAAGAAAAACTTTATCTGGGAAAAGGAAAATTGTAAAAAAGAAAGTATGTTGGAAATAAAGAGAGGGGAAAAAGAAGAGAATTTTTAAGTGGAAGAGAAGGAGACGAAAGAGAAAAGTTGGATGAAGAGGGAAAGGAGAAAAGAGAAAAGTAAAGGAAGAAATCAGTAAGGGAAGAGATAGAGAGAGTGAAAAGGGAAACAGAAGATAAAGGAGAAGAAAGAGGATAGAGAATGTAAATGAGAGAAAGAGAGAAAAAAGTAAAGAAAGAGAAGGAGAGAGAGAGAGGGGAAATAAAAGAGAACAATGAAGATGAAATAAATAGAAAATAAAATGAAGAAGAAAGAAATAGAAATGAATGGAATTAAAGGGAAGGGAAGAGCAACAGAAAGAAAGAAAGGAGAGAAAGACAGAAAGGGGGTAATAGAGAAAGGAAGGGCAAAGAAAAGAGAAAATGGAAAAACCAAAACAGAAGAGCGTAGAGAAATGTAAGAAGAAGCAAAAGAAAGGGAATGAAACGAAAGGAAGGGAGGGGGATAAAACGAACGAGGAGAAAAACAAATACTAAAAAAGGTAAAAAAAAAAGAATGAAAGAAAGGGGGAGGATAAAAGATAAAAGAAAACGGAATTAGAGAAATGGAAAAGAAGAGAAAAGAGACGAGAAAGAAAAGAAAAAACAATAAATAAGGAAAGAAAGAAAGAATAAATGTTTGAGAGCAAAAAGAAAAGAAAGGAAAATATATCGAAATTAGAGATGGAAAGAGTGTAAAGAAGAGAGAAAAAGAAAGTAAGAGTAGAGGACAAGCCGAATAAAGATAAAAAAGAGAACCAGAGATAGATAGATAGATAGATAGATAGATAGATAGATAGAGGCATATATATATATATATATATATATATATATATATAGAGAGAGAGAGAGAGAGATAGATAGATAGATAGATAGATAGATAGATAGATAGATAGATAGATAGCGAGAGAGAGAGAGGGGGTAGATAGATAGATAGATAGATAGATAGATAGATAGATAGATAGATAGATAGATAGATAGATAGATAGATAGGGAGAGATGAGAGATAGATAGATAGATAGATAGGGAGAAAGATAGATAGATAGATAGATAGATAGATAGATAGATAGATAGATAGATAGATAGATAGAGAGAGAGAGGACAAGAGAGAAGAGGTGTGTAAAATAGAAAAATGTATGCATATGATAACATGAAGGAGAAAAATAAAGTACTTGTCGATGATTAATACGATTGTCATTATTGCAAACAACGTCGACTGTTTTTGTCCATGGGCAGATCTTATTTATTTTGTATTTATTTATTTATTTTTTTTTTGTTTATATTCTTACCCGATTTCAAAACACATCCCCTCGCCGGCCTTCATTGTATTAATTTTGACTCTTGGATTGTCTCCCTTTGCCAATGTAACTCTTTTGAAAAGAAAGACTTAATTCGTTTTCTGCCTTTCGCTTTATTTCACCCCCTTTCACCCTCTCCTTCCAATCAGAATGCTTTTCTGTAGATCGCCCGACCCAATTGACCCCTTAATAATGTCGAATCGCGTCGTGGGTCTGAGATGTAGAGGGGGGTGAATAAAAATAAGAAGCAAATGAATGAACAAAAAAAAACAAACGAAGCGGCATAATCAGGCTGTTCGTTCGGTAACACATACGCCCTTGTAGAGAAAGGGACGGCTAGATTAGAGTTGATTGAACTGATTTAGAATTCCGCGCGTATGAAACGCCCTTACGACTTGTCTTGATTTGCGACGGTCAGTCTTAATTCAATTTACAATAATCGATGCACACTAACTAAAAATCACAAGTGGCTTTTTTGTTATTTATATTATTTATTCAATGCTATCAGTTTGATTCCTACCGAGATACACGCCCAAACATACTTAATTCCAATCCTCAAATTCGGTGATAAGGGGTAAGGTTTGCTATTCGAGGAATATACTTAGAGCTAGCTACTTTGAATATCCATCCTTGGGTCGTTTTATGATTCTGGGACATGCTGAGAACCTTTAAACTATGCTCGAGTTCAGATCCTCCAAATATTCCATCGAATACGTTTATCCGGACGGATCCCTGATACTCGATCAACTTTGAACCCTTTAATGAGTAGAAATTTCCAACATCAGAATACTCCACGGGATAATCGTATAAAATGAGTCCTTAACAATCAGTCACGTGTTGACTGTTCAATAAATGTAAAAAAGATGGACCTCAAAATAAGGGATACAATTCCGATCCCAAGTCGGACTTAAGACTGAGTAACATTTGGGTCTTATAATAAGCGCAAAACGATGAACCCCTAAAATATTACAAAGAATACCTATCCTAAGTTAGGTTTATAATGAGAACGCACGTAAACCCTTTCATGGGTGCATGTAGTCAAACTCTAAATACTTTAAAGTGATAACAGATATATAGATATGGTGAACACTGCGAGGGATTATCTGTGACATTACTAAAGTTATGGAATTAGAAGTGTTGTCATTTTCTAGAATTTCAACCTATGATATTAACTCCGTATTCGCACTGGATACCCGGGCCTAAATTCAAAACTTCTAGTTACGAAATCTTTACAGATATATGATATAACAACATAAACGTTAAAACACTGTTTATGTATATATATATATATATATATATATATATATATACACGTATATATATATATATATATATTAATATAGAAAATAAATTGTGAAAATACATTAAAATATATTTTTCTCAAGATGATTTGACGAATCAAATCGAAAGTACTCGCAAAAAACGAACGAAAATGGACCAAGAAACACATGGAACTTGCATACATCAATTTGACCGAAACACTTAATGGACCATTCGGAAAATTGAAAAAATAAAAAAAGTCTTATCAAGTAAAAACACTCCGTGTTATTTAATAATGTTTGCTTAAATAAAATATATATATATATATATATATACGTGTGCGTGTATGTGTGTGTTTACATGTGTGTGATTTGTTTCCAAAGCTGTTTATAGTTTATTTCTTCGTTACCGATAACCTGCGATCACAAGAAAAAAATGGACAAAATACATGCAGTCAGTGAAAACAACAACTAAAGGAAACTATCAATTGTATTCTTACTTGGTACGCTTCCGTTGTAGCCAGTTGGGGAGACCAGAGGTGGTACACCAACCGTTGGACTGGAATAGATTTGACTTGTACTGTACGTGGTTGCAGGAGCTGAAAATATAAAACAGCAAACGTATTATTCCAAAATGTATAAATGGCACACATATCGACATTTTAGAAGTTATTTTTGTGGTTATATATACAACATATAATATACTTGTGTTCGTTGGACATATCTTGTATGAAATTACGTTCAACTATACCATTTCACTGTATAGTAAAAAGGTTGAACTCCAAATTAAAAATATCATTTGAATTTGTTGTTTTTTTTAATTTGAAGTTCAATATTTTTGTTTAGACCGTAAAAACATATAATCAACATATTAATCGCAACCTCGCTATTTCAAACGCTTTCAACAGAACAACAAATTGTATTCGTTATATAAATGCAATTGGTAAACAATCACAAGTTTTGGAATACTAACCAAAAAAACAGGAATAGGCGCGACTTTTAACCTAGTTCATTCTGATGATCATGGATGTTTGACCTTAGCATGCTAAATATTATCCTTGTTCTACAGAAGCTACTAGCAGTCTCTTCCCCATAAAATGAACTATTCCGAGAACCATATACACGACAACAATGCTAGCTAGAAAGGTACGACAGAGTACGCGTACCGCTGAGCCGTTCCCCGTATACATTACAAGCCAGTTACTCAACTACTGTTGTAACTACTTATTCATCTACAGTAATACACATTTTTATTTTTGTATGTTGATCGTTCAATTTATTGTAAAATATCTTCGAAAAATATTACTAGAAATGCCGAATTTTCTTATTCCTAAGGTGTAATTCTACTCAATAGTTCTGGACGTATATGCATGCATTATTTATAGTAGAATAGTTAGATTTAAATGTTTGCCCCTTAGTATGATAAACCACAAAGGCCCATCGTGCCTAAGTTCAATTAATACAACTACCGCACTGTATGTTCATTATTTATCTGTAGTAGTATTTTCGCAGTATCATGCTTATCATTATCTCTATAAGTTGGTCTAATTCTGGCAAATACTTTTGGAGTCTTTAGTTATTTGTAGTATTAGTTTTAGTAAGATATTTATCTCGCTATGAAATATTCGAGAATCTCAAGGTTGCTTCCCGTCAAATTTCGTACAATTCGGTCGAGTATTTTTTTAGCCTATGAATAAAAAACAGGCAGATAGACCGACAACACATTATTATAATATAAACAATTCTAATTTTTTGTGTTCGCTGAGGAGTTTTGCATTTTAAAATTCGTTTTGTTTTACTCACCATCCTGAAGGTTATTTCTGAAAAATCCCGAATAATGTTCCTCACCTTGTAACACGAAATTTACTTAATTCCCTTATCACACGCACACACACACACACACACACACACACACACACACATATATATATATATATATATATATATATATATATATATATATATATATAAAATATGAAACTAAAAGTATACTTTTAGTGGATAGAACCTATAGTGCAATGGTTTAAGCTCAATATACGAGATAGAGCAATTATAAAATTTGTCATTCGTACATGGTATCCCTCTTCTTTCATCTATTTATATATATATATATATATATATATATATATATATATATATATATATATATACAGAAAGAAGAAAAAAATTATCATACACATTGTAACTGTCGGCATAATAATTTATTTCGACCTCCTGGTCTCTTTAGAATGCTAACGGGAAAATTACATATTGGAAATATGTAGCTGTCCCGTTAGCATTCTGAAGAGGCCAGGAGGTCGAAATAAATTATAATGCCGACAATTACAATGTGTGTGTGAATTTTTTCTTTCTATATTCTATTTTGCTCTGTTTTCAACATTGAGCTTTCTTACTCGGATTTCTTACCAAAAGTATTCACTTTAACGCATTATCTATCTATCTATCTATATATCTATCTCTATCTCTATATATATATATATATATATATATATATATATATATATATATATATATATATATATATATGAAAGCTTTCTATCTAAGAATTCATTTTTAAAATGCAACCCCCTGGGAACCAAGTGATTTTGTCTGAGAATCATTGCCCTTGTATTTAGACATGCAAGGGGTTAACGTTTATGATAGCTTATAGTCATACAATCGGGAAGAATTCGGACGATCTTTGGCCGCGTCCTATTAATTGAAAAAATACCCCCCCCCCCCCAAGAAATATCCTGAGCTTTTGACACTGTCTACGTTCTATTGAAACGGATGGTTTGATTAAAATCCCACCGTACAGCCACATTTTAATCGACAGCTCTCTGACAGCTCTTCTCATTTTCCTGGTAATTTGAGGGTTAATTGTTGTAACTGGAATAATTCATCTCGAAAAGCCATTCACGCGAACGCAAGTCAGGCGATCGCGAGATTTGTCAAATGCGAAACGAGACTGGACATTCTAATGCTGATCTAACACTGAACCCGCCAAGTCTTTCCATAAAACGCTAACACACACACACACTCATATATATATATATATATATATATATATATATATATATATATATATATATATATATATATATATATATAAGCTTAGTGTACATGATACTGCCATCCGCTCCAACTGGCTCTTCCAAAGCGACTCTACCGTACATGTCATATCTTATTCTTGTCGTGAAAGGGAACGACTTTCAGGATACGCGCTCGACAGAGTTGAGACGAGAAACGACGACATTAGAAAAAAGAGACGAGAGTTGAGAAGTTTATTTTACAATTCGGTAATCAAGAATCAAAGTGAGGCTCGCCCGAACACGAGGCAACGTTCGACCGCCTCGTAACTGTCGCTTCCCTCTATTTTCTCAGTTAGTCCTCACACACAATCAGCGATGATTCTACCAAAGACTTGGTGCTTGCTTTCTTGAGTATTGATTTACTCCTCTCCAGGAGTTAGGCACAAGGCCAGTTTTTATCTTACTCCCACAAGTAAGATGTGACCCAAGGTCGGGTCGGGAAAGTGGGGTTTAAAAATTGCCTGGGCAGCCCCGTCGGCATTCCCCAGTAGGGGCGCCTCAGGCAGTAAGCAATAAACTTACTCCTCCACAAAGAGGGGAGGCAAAGCCTGGGAAGGTGGACCTCCCAGAACTGCACAGGACATACCCATTGACCGGCGTAAATCAAGACCCAGAGGCCAAGACAACACCAGTATGGGGTGCAGTATCCATCGGAACAGATACTACACTTTGATCTTAGCCAAAAGGCCAAGGTGAGCTTGCTTTCTTGAGTAGACGGCATGTGTGCATCTTAAATCCTCTCCTACTATCCATCATCATTATCCAATCAATTGATTGAATTAATGCCTGCTTCTCGTAAAGTCGGTTCTCTCTATCGCTCCAAACACTTTCTCACACCTGAGCCTATTCTCTATCTCTACAAATCTACTGTCAGACCATGTACGAAGTACTGCTGTCACATTTAAGCTGGTGATTCTGCCCTATTTGATGGTTCTTAATAAAATGCAGAAACGTATCTGTTATTTATTGGTCCGAACACTTTCTTATTCTCTACACCCTCTCTCTCACAGACGGGATGTTGCTAGTCTCAGTCTTTTCTATAATTACTATTATTTGATTAGTACTTCGGAATAGTGTAGATCTATTCCCTGCTTCTTTTGTTCCAGCTCGTTTGACTCGCTGGTCTAGTGGTCTCCATCAATTCGCTGTTTTGATACATTATTGTAATACAGCTTCCTATTCCAGTAGCTTATTTTCAAGAACTGCAGGCTTCTGGAACTTTCTCCCTGCTGATTGTTTTCCTCCTACCTATAGCCTTGGTCTTTTCAAGACTAAGGCCAATAGCCATCTCCTGTCATTGTGATTATTATGCTGCGTTTATGTAAGCTCCTTACATAAAGTAGCTTAATGCCTAGTGTAGAGCGATATCAGTAAAACAATCTTATTAATCAATCAATCTACTTATTCCTTGTCCTCGAGTGTTTTTGAAACTATCGTTTGTGGTGACCTCTTAGTTGATAACAAAACAGTTGCCAAGTACGCTGAATGTTGCTAAAACGGAAAAAAAACTTTTCGTAAAGGAATTTACATTAACATATATTTCGGTTTGCCGGCGCCAAGTACCCGTTACCACCAAAACCACCTCTTTCAACACTAAACTATTATATGGGCCCTCTACTAGGAGAATACTTTTCATAAAAAAAACAATGACTTTTCAATACCTAAAATATAATGCAATATTCCAGTCTAATAGAAATGTTTAGCATTTGTTCAATAAGTTATCTATTTTACAATATGTATCTACCCGGCGTTGCCAGGGAGTCGTTTTACTTTAATTTTCGCTTCGTTGAAGGTCCCCCTCCTCTTTTTTATTTGAAAACATTATGCAATGAAAGAATATATTTTATTTAAGATATCGATGTTGCAATAAGATCGATAAAACATCTGCAAAATATTCAAATTTAAATCCTATAAATAGTATCGATTTTTTTTAAAAATTTTCAGAAAAAAACTAGACATGATACGAAATAATGTATTTCTTAAAACAGCTGCATACTGCAATGCTTTTCTCTATCATTTATATGTTTGTGAAGTTTAAGTGAATTGTTATTACATTCATTCAATAAACGCGTTTAAAATGCTAACATACGTTTTAAAAAGTTAATAAAAAAGTTACGTTTGTAAGATAATTGCTACAGACAGACGAGCTGTTGTCTGACAATGTTATTATATGTACTAGGTGTTCATACCCAGCATTCCCCGGTATTAAATAATGCATTAACATTAAATAATGTATTTTTAATCAGAAGAGAAAAATAAAAATAAAAAAACGAATGTGTGGTGTGTTTGTTTCACTTATTTGTTATTTTGTCTGCGATACATTTGAACAGAAAGCACTCTACTTAAATGCTAATTGGGATAAATTTTCCCCTTCACCAATGTGATGCCCCCTGATGGGGAGCGCATATATATATATTAAATATAATTATCCACGGACACATGTTTCGCTGTAATTCCCGCTAGTACTAAATGTATCACCTAATGTGTAAAAGTAATTTATTTGTTTATTTTGCCTGCAATACGTTTGAAGAGAAAGCACTTTTCCTAAACGCTAATTGATGAGTCGTATAACAGCGAAACACGTGCCCATAGAGAATTATATATATATATATATATATATATATATATATATATATATATATATATATAGCCTTAATATAAGTATTAGTTCTATTATTTTATAGGTCACTATTGAAATATTTCACCAGTGTAAGAAGAGAGACTAGTGAAGTACGATTTTATTTGACAGAAAGTAGATCGAACTACGTTTTTTTGTTGTTAAGAACACGCGCCAAGTTTCTATAAAGGAAAATGAAGAATCAGAATAAAATATTGAGCTTGTAGGCCGTATATTATCGATAAAAATGATATGCAAAATAGATAGGTAATTCTATATCATAAATACAACGATTACAAATGTCAGATTTTGCATCATATAGCGATTTTTTTAAAATTCACGTTTGGATCAGATTAACACATTTTTTTTTGTATATGAGTGTGGCGCGAACCCGTAAACAAATTGCTGAATTCTTAATTGTTACGCATCGATAAAGAAGGAAAACCTACGTCAGCGGAGGAGGGAAGTATCTTTGAGTGATGGCTCCGTGGGTAGAAACGTGTGTGATGAGGGTCATCAAATCGCAGAGGCGAGACCTGGTTAGCCGCGGTTCTTACCGTTTTTTTTTCCTAGCGTACAGAGAGGGGGACGCGATATCTCAAGCAGCGTTTTCTGGAGACGGGAAATAGATTGTAAAAGAAGAGTTTGAAACAGAAGACAGTGAGGCTCACATTGTCTGTGTCAATTTGTTTTATTGCATGTGTTGTGACACCGATATATTCGCAATTAATTCGCATGTCACAACAATCAGCCATTCTTACTAGTCGGCTGGGCGGGGTGGGGCGATCACACTAAGCTTCCTACGAGCAAAGGGAGCGGAGAGGGGATTTGGGTGAAACACTATCTTTCTCTTCCTTTTGCTCTCCTTACCCACCCAAAACACCCATTGCCCAGCATCATCTTTCGACTCATCTCTCGGATATCTTCCTGATTCCGTCGACAATTGCCACCCACCTCTACATCGCCAGACACACTCGACCCTTGTCAAGACGCACCCACCATTCGGCCTCCCAGACAAAACGGGAAAAGAAAGGATCTGTTGGTTCGCGACGATGTCAGGATTCCAATATCCACGTCTTCCAAAATATGTGGATTCTATTCTTTTTGATTAATAATTTTCATAATCACCGATGTTGTAGACGAACTGAGTAATTCCCAAAATGTGTAAATCCCGTAATCGAAGATTGACTCGGGAATATTAAAAAGTATCCTTAACTTTAGTAGCGTAAGATTTATTTAAAAACAGTTTGGACCATATCATTATGCTTTCAAATTGTTCACGATTTAATCCCCTTTATTATTTACGGGTCCAATTTAAGGGACAATGATATCTCAGGTTTGTACAAATAGTTCAGCTAAGTATGTGCAAATAACATAATTCCCCAGATCATTTCCTACTTATACGAAAGAGAAGGGTATGATCCAATATCCTCTCCTAATAGCTATAGATTGTCTAAAAAATACGACCCATGGAGTTGTTAATAAAATACACAATCTGAATTGCACTCCAGACATATTTGGTACAAGTAAACCTTAATCTGTGTCTGCCTTGTCCACCAAGTTTCAGTCATGAATGTCAAACAGTCTTTTTTCGGCATTAAATAATAAGCACAACTGGATAGATCGAGCAAAATTGTCAATAACCATGACACGTCATTCTCTTGGCACAAGTCTGATGTCGGCTGTGATCGCATTCTCCTATTTAGGAATAGTCTGGAGATTGTTTCGCTAGTAATTACCTTTGATATAAGGCCACAGATAAAAATCGGGGGATTATGGTCCGGTGAGTGTGAAGTCTATTTAGAATCACACCTTCTGCTGATGAGACGATTACCAAAGTCTCTTCGCATATCATTAAACGGTGATAAAACAAAGACTGATGGATATTGACGAGTAAAACATTGTGTGCAAGTCAGTGGCCGACTGAGGTTTATTTTTACCGAATATAGATAGATAGCAGAAAGAATTATGAATGGGTGGAATTTTTATTGTAACTCAAAAAGATTTGATGTGCTGTAAAATAGATACACAAACCTATTCGGTTAATCGCTGTCGATAGATATTGTGGCTCGATGTTCGATGGCCAAGAAACATTTGAAAAATATATGCACCAAACCAATAAATGAATTCTTTGCGATTGTATTTGGGCTTTCCATGAATTTAAAACGTTTGAGTCAGCGTCAAAATATTAATATCAGGCCAAACTCTACAAAGTTACCATTCGTCGATGCATGGAGCATTGCTGGAACATCTGGAATGCACCACCAACCACTAGTCTCTCCCTCTGAGACACGATCTAAAAACGAATCTCTAATCTAATAGGTCCGAAACTGTCTACAAAGCTCAATTTCATCACCGGTACGGTGCATCCCTGTGATAGCTTCACAAATACTTAAATAGAATGTGCTCCGACGAACTTGCTGTACTTGTGGCCCCCTCAACGTAAATACACCTGACCAACTCAACAATCAGTAAAATCATAACCTTTCACTGTAGAGGTCCCCAGATGGAGGGGCTTTCTACTCTAATAAAATCTTTCTTCCAACTGCTTGCCTTACAAATGTAATGTGAACAAACACCTTGCTGCACAAGTCTCTATTTAGTTTGCCCCTATACATGTGGCCACTAATTAACAGTAGCCCTTACGTCTAAGTGGTAATGTGCCCCTTGTTTGGGGTAAATAATAAAACAATAAAAAAGGAAGAATGAAAACGACAATTATTTATGGAAAACATGAGCTACCGCCGCAAAGAGCTGATCTGAAATAAAAATCCAACAAATCAAATCTCTATTTACTTGACCTTAAGCCATACTAGGACCAAGTGTTAGTAAAAATGTGTCGTCGTTTAAATGGAATACTGACACCAGGAAGAATATGTCATCTCGTTTTAGTTTTTGTTCTTTGCTTATATTTTATGAGTGATATTTTTTATTCCCATTTTTTTTTTGGTGTGTGTGCGTGAAAGACAATTAAGGTCATTATACAATTTCTGGCTCTCCGTTTGCATATTATTTTTTTTTCATCGCAATATTTGTTTTTTCTTTTTTTATCCTTTTTTTCTGGTTTTGCCACAGACGCCAGTAATCTAACTCAGACACGAGCTATTTTATTTCTACTGTTTGTTTCGACTTCATCATTTCCTTGTTCGCGTCAACCGCACACAATATTGGTCCCGCGAGAATCGACAGCAATGGCGGCCATGTCAACGCAGAGGGACCCTCGCAAATAAATAATTGTACGAGTTAAATTCCCATTGATTATGGGAGGAGGAGGAAAGGGGAGAAGATGATGATGCTGATGCTGATGCTGATGCTGATGCTGATGCAGCTGCTGATGATGATGCTGATGATGATGATGATGATGATGATGATGAGGATGATGATGAGGATAATGATGACGACGATCATGATGATGAACGCAGAATTGTTTCTTTTCCTTTAAAGAGACATTTTCGTTTCGGTGACAAATAGCCATGTAGTTAAAAACGCCCGTCTAAATAACGACTGCTTCCTGGCGATCGTCAGAGACATTTATGAGTTCTGAGAAATGAACGAAATAAAAATTACATTGCAAAATCAATTATAGCGTATATTAACTACCCTGTTTAACTGTGGCCTATCTTAACACTGTAATATATTAAGCTAAACCACACACACACGCATATATATATATAGAGAGAGAGAGAGATAGAGAGAGAGAGAGAGAGAAAGAGAGAGAGGGGGGGGGGGAAGAGAAGACAATAATACTAAGTTCTCAAAATATGAGGAGAAGCAAATCCAGACAGCACCCAAATATCAATTCAACAAAATTAAATTATTTAATAAAAACTATAATTCATTATAACATGTTGATATATCAATAGAGTTTTGACATTTAAGCCCAATCTAAAAAAAAACGCGGGAAATGCGACAACACGTGAATAAGTACTGTTAATATTTCCAGTTCGGTTTTCGATTGATTCCAGGCGGATACACTGATGATAATGCCGTGAAACTGCAGTAAAGTGTTCAGCTAGGTGCGTTTATTTATCATATATTATTGACAAAATTTCGAAAGATAACAAAGACGAAAAAATATTTTCTTCTCTCACTCTTGAAAAAACCTTCTACATATGAAGGCGAAACGTTGATACCAATTTGTTTTTAGTTTAAGTTTGCTATCTTCCATTTTCAGCGCACCCACCTCCTCACACCCACAATATATATATATATATATATATATATATATATATATATATATATATATATATATATATATATATATATATATGTATATATATATATAAATAAAAAGATATATATACATATATATACATACATATATATATATACATATACATATACATATGTATATATATGCATATGCATATATATACATACATATAGATATATACATATATATACATATATATATATGTACATATATGTATATATATATACATATATATATATAAAGATATATATATATATATATATACATATATATAAAGATATATATATATATATGCATATATATATATATGCATATATATATATATATATATATATATATATATATATATATATATATATATATGTATGTATATATATAATAAATGGAGTGAGTAGAATATAAGGGGGCGGCTGTTATAGTTGAGAAATGGCGGGTGTCACATTGTCTCGAGCCAGACAAAATAGCAGACTTGTTTGAATATTGTCTAACGTATAACGATCGCGATGACGCCAACTCCCTAATGATGATGACGGAAAGGAAATCCGAAGACGGGGTGACGGCAACACCCTCATCCCCTCCGTAGGGAACGAAATGAAGGGTGTGTGTTTTCGGAGTAGGGAAAGATGGAAAAGCTGGAACTTCCAGAAGGAGATACTAAAAAAATTAGCTCCAAAATAAATTGTAAACGATGTTTACGAATGAGAGAAGGGGGATAGACGAGTATTCGCAAAAGGGATAATGGGAGCGAGGTCGCCATTCATAAAACGAAATATCTGGTAATTCAAAATTAGGATCACCAGATCGAAAATAAAACGAATCAAAATCAATAAGTAACCCGAAGAAAAATAGATTGGATCGATATTTGATTTTTATTTGTTTTTTGCACATTGTGTATGTTTAAAAACGTATTTAAGGGATCTTTTACGACGCTCAGCAGAGTCGCGAACGGGGTTCAAAAAAAGAACGAGAAAGGGTTTAAAAACATAAATTTGCAACAAGTAAAGTGGACCTACGTCGAGAATATTTATTTTTCTACTTACCTATGTATTTAATTTGTAGTTTTACGTAGTATAAATGGGTTTTTATTAGATATTAAAAAAAAAAATTCTTGTTTTTTTTAACATCGAATTTGGCAACACAGAAAATGGCGGCTGTCCTCTATGTTATTAGATCCCCTCCACTATGCGGCCATCTTGGATTTGTGCGATTTTCGTATGCCAATACTTTAATTTCTAATAAATAGCAATTTAAACGGGTAAAAAATCTTTTTAATAGTTGGAAATGACACAGACAAGTTTGAAAATAACTTTTACAGCCTACAGTTACTTTTATTTGTTGAATATTTGTTTTTTGAGCGTTTTTACTCTGCTGAGCCTCGTAAAAGATTCCCCGTATTTAACTTATACAATTTAGTTGGAAGGGAGGCCACTCTTATTATAGGCTTCAATAAAAATATAAGTAATTCCCTTAAAGGATTTTAATTTTTGGAGTTATGATTAAAAAATAATTCCATTTTCTCAGTTGTGTAATAGACTGTAGTAATTTATTATAGTGCAAAAATACGTAGTAAAGCAATAAAGCATAAACATTCGTTAGCCAGAATTATATAACGTTTTATATCGCATCTTAAAACTCCACAAGACAACTGCATATATATATATATATATATATATATATATATATATATATATATATATATATATATATATATATATATATATATATATATAAATGTTGAATATGACAGCAAATGGAAAGGATCCACACAAGGATATTTAATTATATCATGAAAAATATTATTTTCGAAATATTATTTAAAGAAGTTTAAACACCCAATAATGTTATTTATTGATTTTTTTTTAAATGAAAACAAATCATTTATTTAAAAATATCCGAGACTTCCGACGTAAACGCCTGTTTCGAAGAAAACTTTTTCTTTTTTTCTTCATTCACAAGAAAGCAATCTGTACGCCCGTTCTTGTTGAAAAGTAGAGTTCGATGTATTTTGCGTGGTTAGCGTTTTTTTTTTATAGAAATTCATCTTTGAAAAAGACGTATACATAGAAAAATGTCAGATAGTTTTAAAGAAATGATTTCATTCATTTAAAAACTAATATTATTTGTGTGTTCTAACTTCTTATAATATATATATATATATATATATATATATATATATATATATATATATATAT
>OY744530.1:5199700-5237200 GCA_963556195.1 Sepiola atlantica
AGAAATCTATTTCCGTGATTACAAAAATTGGCTGTAACATACGGAGATATTGTTTAATTTTGGTTGGAAAACCCTTGCCCTGCACAACGCCACGATTTCATAAAACACACTTTGTTGAAAAATGAAAAATGAAAGAAACAAAAAAAAAAAAAAAAAAAAGAAGCAAAATACAAAAAGCACAAAATATACATGCAAACACTTGTTTTAATAAATATAATCGATATGTGTGTTTGAACGTGTGTGTGTGTGTATGTATGTGTGTGTATGCGTGGGTGTGTGTGTGTGTGATAGATTCTGCAGAATTCAAGCCGAGAATTTACTAATAACCGCGAAGTTTCTAATAATCCACGTTTCCAAACTTTGATCCGCATAAGTTCTTGTCGAATAAATGTCATAACTAATACCACCATGTTCGAGTTTTACATCTCGTGGTCGATGCATTTGCTAGGTCTAGCCAAACTGATTTGTCGTGAAACAACGAAATAGCTGTAATCAGACTTATGACAAGTAAGTTGCACAAAGACTTTTCTGTTTTTATTTTTTTTTAGAATAAGTATAGGACCCATTCCGAAGCAAGCATGAGCCGTATTAGCCCTAAGGAACGTACCCTCATTTAGAAAACATTATTTTTGCTTCAAAAACTCAAAACAGTGTAAAAAACAATACTTTAGTTTTTGTAAGTTTTAAGAAGTGTTTTTCGGCTAAAATTTGTTTTGTTTATTTCAAAAAATCTCGGAAGGGTCAGTCTACACACACATAAAGTTTGGTGAGTTTAACTTTTATTTTGTGGAAGTTATTCAAATTCAAGTTATTCAAATTTAAAGATAGGACCCTTATTTTTGCCCACCCTGTATATTATTCGATGATTTATGTATAGAACATAAAACATAATACATACATGTCTACAATATCATATTCTACAAGCATACCCATCTAAAATATATACCGTGTACACACATGTATTCACAAGAAATTATGTTCCAATAACTATTCGTTGTTGCTCAATGGGGAGTTATACTTGCGTTTAAGTTGCCAACAGAACCGACCACTTATCCAAGTCGTGGACTAAGTCGTGTTATCTATCAAAATTGTATGAATCTTCCAAGATCATGGAGTAGAACGATAGACCGAGTAACCAGTCAAACTACACACTATCTATCGAGAGTCGAACAGAAGATGCGTGCATTTAACTTCCAGTTATGAGAGACAGGCATTTATTGATGATCTTTTTAGACGTTTTAAACGTATTTCGTAGATGATTTTAAACGTTTATTTTTAATATTTTCCAATGTTTTACGATGTTTTAAAGGTATTTCTTAGATGATTTTAAACGTTTATTTTTAATATTTTCCAATGGTTTACGATGTTTTAAAGGTATTTCTTAGATGATTTTAAACGTTTATTTTTAATATTTTCAAATGTTTTTATGTTTTATAAATATTTCTAAGATGATTTTTAAACGTTTAGTTTTAATATTTTCCAATGTTTTACGATGTTTTAAAGGTATTTCTTAGATGATTTTAAACGTTTATTTTTAATATTTTCCAATGTTTTACGATGTTTTAAAGGTATTTCTTAGATGATTTTAAACGTTTATTTTTAATATTTTCCAATGTTTTACGATGTTTTAAAGGTATTTCTTAGATGATTTTAAACGTTTATTTTTAATATTTTCCAATGGTTTACGATGTTTTAAAGGTATTTCTTAGATGATTTTAAACGTTTATTTTTAATATTTTCCAATGGTTTACGATGTTTTAAAGGTATTTCTTAGATGATTTTAAACGTTTATTTTTAATATTTTCCAATGGTTTACGATGTTTTAAAGGTATTTCTTAGATGATTTTAAACGTTTATTTTTAATATTTTCCAATGGTTTACGATGTTTTAAAGGTATTTCTTAGATGATTTTAAACGTTTATTTTTAATATTTTCCAATGGTTTACGATGTTTTAAAGGTATTTCTTAGATGATTTTAAACGTTTATTTTTAATATTTTCCAATGGTTTACGATGTTTTAAAGGTATTTCTTAGATGATTTTAAACGTTTATTTTTAATATTTTCCAATGGTTTACGATGTTTTAAAGGTATTTCTTAGATGATTTTAAACGTTTATTTTTAATATTTTCCAATGGTTTACGATGTTTTAAAGGTATTTCGTAGATGATTTTAAACGTTTATTTTTAATATTTTCCAATGTTTTACGATGTTTTAAAGGTATTTCTTAGATGATTTTAAACGTTTATTTTTAATATTTTCCAATGGTTTACGATGTTTTAAAGGTATTTCTTAGATGATTTTAAACGTTTATTTTTAATATTTTCTAATGTTTTACGATGTTTTAAGGTATTTCTTAGATGATTTTTAAACGTTTATTTTTAATATTTTCCAATGTTTTATGATGTTTTAAAGGTATTTCTGAGATGGTTTTAAGCGTTTTTGTTACTTAAAAGTGTTTAGATGTTTAAAACGTATGTTTAGATAATTTTTAAGCGTTATTTTAATATTTTCCAATGTTTTTAGATGTTTTAATTCAAACATGTCTTCTGTAATAAATATGTAAATATATATATATATATATATATATATATGTATATATATATATATATATATATATGTGTGTGTGTGTATATATATACAGTAAGTATAACTGTACTAATAAATAAGTAAACATCTGAAAACTCTATGGTTTATTCGAACTACGTGAATAAAAAATATAAGTTTAATAGTTTATAATAACTTCTGAAGTTCTGTTTGTAACATTCAATTTGTATTCATCACAAAATTTATTTTTTTAAATATTCCTTGTTTTCAAACATAAATCTGGCCAACCGAAAACGTAACTAAGTTTTTCAAAAGGATTCTTTAAAGTTATTAGACCGCCCTGACCTTCTGTCATTGTTTCGGTAAGTGTTAAATAAATAATAGACAATTAATGTTGGTCATCAAACAAAAGCGAAAAGTAAAATACCGTGCAATGTGCAATCATCCAAATATATACCATTGAAAACAAATGAAAATGAATAAAAACAAACAAAAAAACACAAAAGCAGAGTTTATATTGCGTAGTGCGGGTCACTTAGCGCGGGGGAGGATGGCAAGTAACAAAATAATCTCTCTCTTACTTGTAATGTGTCCGATAGAAGGCAAGGGCTGCGCATATGATTGCACCGGTTTCAATTCAGTCAGGTGTCTGGGAGCCACCGAGCCCACCGGGGAGCCCGCGCCCGGGTCGGCACCGTTACCTCCAGCAGGGCCTCCAACGGCCTGCTTAGGGGGAGACTGTGGAGAAGTTAGATTGTTCGTGCCGTTGGCCCCGTTGCTACCACCACTTGAAACAGCTGTGAAGGGGTACAAAGCATGCCATGCAAAAAGCGGGTTGAAAAATAATATTAAAAAAATTAATTCATGCAGTGCCATATATATATATATATATATATATATATATATATATATATATATATATATATATGGAAAATAATAAAAGAAAACCAAAGATATTATTTATGTATTAATCTACGTTTCGTCTTTATTTCAAGACTTCCTCAAGATGATTGGTCTGAAAAAATTAAGATACGAGTACAAATATTTAAAACAGTCATTTTTTTTTATTTTGAACGGTTTGACTGTGTCAAATATTTGTACTTGTGTATCATTTCTGTAGACCAATCATCCTGATGAAGTCTTGAAATAACGACGAAACGTTAATGATTAAATTAAAAATAATGTTGGTATTCCTGTTTTCATTTTCCATTACGTTGGAATATTAGTTCCAATTTTTTATCATATATATATATATATATATATATATATATATATATATATATATATATATATATATATATAGGGTGACTGAAAAATAATTCCCTATTATTAAGATATAAATTAATATGGTAGTGTATATAGCATGAGTTTCAATTTCGAATTCAATTTGGAAACCAGCATTCGCCACAAACTACTCAAGCCACCTGGTAACCGCGTCAACTAATTTCACAAGGAAATATTTCTTTTCTTTTTTTCTAATAAATGAGTCATCACTTATCAAAGTTAAAAACCAGTCGGGGATGAAAAGTAAATAACATGTATAAAATAACAGCAGAGTGATGACGAATACTATGAGAGGGTTGAAAATCTCTACATACTACACACTCAAAACAAAAACCGAACGCTATTATTCTCCACTTGTTTTAAATATGGAATGCGAGAAGGAAATCAAGTTGGGAAGCTGCTTGCATATTTTTTTTATTTTTTACTTTAGTCCTCACATTTCATGAACCGTGTCAAAGGAGAAATAATTGCTGTTTTCTTGTTCGGCCATTGGTTTGACGGGGTGGTGAATGGAGATTTTCTACCCTATCATATTAAAAAAGATGCTTGAGCAATTAATTGATGCGGTTTGCAAATGACCAGAGAAGCTGGTGGCGAAAGCTGACACCTATATCAAATTCTAAAAAAAATCCCATGCTATCAATTCTCTTATACTCATTTCTTGTAAGAATTATATTTTAGTAATAAATGACAAAAACTTAACAATACGGAATTATTTTGCATACACCTTATATATATATATATATATATATATATATATATATATATATATATATATACGAGAAAACGTAAAAAGTCATGAAAAATTTTAAAATGTCTACACGAAAGAATCAATGTCTTTGCAGTCGTAATAAAAAATTTAAACCAAAAGTTAATTTTCATTACTAATCAATTACAATTAATTTCTAACACAATTTATCATTTTCATAAATCAAGACAATCTGATGATCTTACTTCTAGTAAATCTCGCTCTATTTCAAAACATATTGATATGGTGAAAGCGGTATAATTATTATTTAAGATTCCAATAACGAAAAGTCAGTCTTCACTGATCATTAATTTTTGCAATGACAACATTGACGATGGTCTAACCATTATATATATATATATATATATATATATATATATATATATATGTGTGTGGTGGGGGGAGGGAGGATAACAATGCGTCTATTCCTTACAAGCGCCATGGCTTAGCACCTTACTAATTACCATTCCTGACCCCGTTCCCAATTGCGAAAACTCTTAGTAGAAAACACCACAATATTAGAACATACCAATAATAAACAAACACTATATATATTAGAAGCGTTATAAATCAAAACCAAAACACCAGCCATTAACAGAATTAACTTTGACACTAGTGATATTATTCTTAAATGTTTATAGTTCTAACTTTAGTTCCATATTAATAATATAATTACCGCCAAAACTACATATTAATATCAGCATTAACACAATGGTATTTACCTGATTCTATTGAAGATGGACCCGGATAGGGCTGAAAGTACTTAGGGCATCTACAGTTATAGCAGAATTATCGGCCAATTCTCCACCGAAACTAAGACCCTGATTCGGCAAATGGAAAGGATCCACACAGGGATATCCAAACATACGTTGTCTATCATATTTACCTATATATATATATATATATATATATATATATATATATATATATATATATATATATATATATATAATGGGCTTAGTCTAACTCAAGCGCTTTAAGTGTTAAGGTTCTATGTAATTCCAGAGCAATTACCAATTGATTTTTCCAATAAAGTTTTTTTACACTGGCTTAGAGTTGCAATATAGTTGATTCTAACTTTGTTTTGATGGTATAGTAACGATGATGAAACTATCGTTTAATTGAAAATAAAAGCCAATCTTTATATATAAATATATATATATATATATATTATATATATATACACATACACACACATATATATATACACACGTACATATATGTATATGCATATACATATATATTTATATATATATACATGGAGTTTATTAAAGTGTGTATACACTTACAGTTGTGGTGAAATTACACGCACTTGTTGCACGCAAGTGTACACGATACCTTATGCGTTAGTGACTGATTGTGCCCGAGTTAACTTATTGTATCCTTTTTTGTGATGGGTATTGTTGGTGTTAATGGCCTATTCTACATTAAGCTTGACCTTTTGTCACACCCGGCCCGCGTATAGAGATTGGTAACTTTATGTTATCCTTACACTAGAACAACATCGCGTAACGCAGCTAGTATATATATGGGGCTTATAGAAAGGTCTATATGACTACAGTCGTTGTGAGGTCACACCCTTTCATATTGTTGCACTCAAGTGTACAAAGTACAGTGTACGTTAGTGACTTATTGTGTTCTGGTAAACGCACTTAAAACACGAACAAATTATCGTACAATGACGATAAAATAATGAAATAAAAGGAAAGAGACAACACTTGGTTTTAGAAGAGTCACCCAAGCAGCAAGTCGTATTCAACAGGAAAAGCCGAACAAAAACACAAATACAAATTAAAGCAGTTGAAAGCCCAACAAAACGGGAAGCGTTTGATTTGCGTGCAAGAAACAATAACCGTCCTGTGTCAAGGTTTTTGACTTCTTAAAACGCAGGCTGTGTTTTACAACTCTCAGCCACGCAACGAATGCCTCTCTTAATCCGATCAAGCCATTGCCCCCTCCCTTTCATTATTAACTTAATAACAAAGAAGGTGTGTTTAGTTTTAAGCGTTATTACCTAAGGACATTAAAAGCAAAGGTTAAGATAACGCAACTTAAATATCGAATGAGGGTTGTTAGTCTGCTTTGTTCACGCGTTTTACAACATATCAACCCTTTTAAGTTATATAAAGGCAAAACACAATGCCTATTGTACACGACCAATTGATTAGCTTGGTTTTCTTGTGTACGGCATATCAACCCTTTTCCGAGTTGTATGTTATCGCACTCTAGTGGGGTGTGATCCCTTTTGTTCTCCACGAACCCTTTCTTAAAGAAAGAAAACGTTGCTAGTCTTCATCGTGTTTGACGAAGCTTTATTTACTCTATGATGTATCTGTATAAACATTCACAACAAGAACTCGCCTTACTAGTATAAATGCAAATAACTTCCGTTGCTTCCCCATATGTCTACTATCACACGAAATGTATATTCCCACTTGTGTAACACATTACCAAATCATCTTGAAAATGAGAAGTTCTTAAATAAACACCTAAAAAGAAAAATCATCAAAAGAGAATATGTTTTATGCATTTTTAGGTGGTAAATGATGAGTTCGAAGGGCTTAACAATGCGAATGAAAATAAATGTATAGGTTATTAAAATGGTTTAATGTTGTTGTTTCTTAGTAGTATTTAATGAGGAACCATTAAAATCTATTTAGTATTACGCATGTAATCGGAGGAAAACCACGTTTGAAATGTGTAAGTATGATTTTCAGAAAATGGAGTCTAACGGTGGGTCGCTTTGTTGTTCTATTGTATTAATCAAGACGAAAATATATTAAAACGTGTTTTTATTTTATTACTACGTAATCATACACTTATTAAAACTGCTAAGTTCTTAGTGTAATAACATTTAAATATATATATATATATATATATATATATATATATATATATATATATATATACACTAAGTGAGCCAAAAGTAGGTGGACAGTAAAAAACATTTTTTTGTCGAAGCGTAAGAGGCAGACTTTAAAGCTGTCTAAATCAAGAAGGAAAATGTTTTTTACTGTCCACCTACTTTTGGCTCACCCTGTATATATATATATATATATATATATATATATATATATATATATATATATATATATATATATACATACATATATATATACACATATATATATATACATAAATATATACATAAATATATATATACATATATATATACATAAATATATATATATTCATATATATATATATATATATATATATACATATATATATATATATATATATATATACATAAATATATATATACATATATATATACATAAATATATATTCATATATATATATATATATATATATCATCGCCTATACACTAATTTTATTTGAACTTTTGAAGATGTGTACCCTTTTCGAACTAATTATTTTTACCATAAATGGTATGTCTAAAGAATATAGAAATATTTACAGAGCGAATTATGACGTCATGGATCCCGTAAAAATCCGGATCGGTACAATTAGTAAGTAGTAAGATACTCTTAACAGAAGTGCAAGTAATTACAATTCCACTGTAAGTTACTCTTGTTTGTAGTATCCAACTTTTCCTGGCTAGTGACAGTGTCATTCTCATTTTCACTTCAATAACGTATTCCCAAACCACATTCTTAGTTTTCTCCTCTTCGCCATCAAGTCGCACCACAGAAGACATATCACAGATATGGTGCACAATCTAATCACTACGGGGAAAATCCTACACAAGGACTTCTGGCTGAGATGCCAACCTGATAGAGATGAAACAGTGAAAGGTCGCGGACCCCGTTACTGATTCTCTCATACAAAGCAAACTAAAAGCCCGCCCTTTAAACCAAACACCATCTCCTAATCCCGAAATCAAGACGATAGCGGTTTATGAAGATAGATGGATCGAGGGTTTTTTGTATGAAGTCGTCTATGTTTTTTTCTTAACCGGACCCAAAAGGAAAATATGTATTCTATAAAGTTTAGTTTAATACTAATCATGATAATGAATCGAGCCGACGTGAGAGTCAGTCAGGAGAGGGCTTAAATGATTGAGTAAAAGTATAGATTCTTAAATAAGCTGTCCTTCGTTGAGGTTCAATAGTTACTTTAATGAATGTGGGTTTATTTCAACGGACAAGAAAATCAGCATTCGATAGGGACTGAAAAAGTCCCTATCGAATGCTGAGTTTCTCGTCCGTTGAAATGAACCCATTAAGACTTATGTGGCCCAGCATTCGATAGGGACTATTTCAGTCTATGCGGCCCTGTTTCAGTAGACACTCTCCCGCTGCACGTGGGCTATGTTTCTGTAGAGACAACCACAGTCTGCTGAATTAGTATTATTCAAACGTACAGGGGAGCTATCAATTCCGCTACCCGTGGATTCGCTATAAACTCCACAGTCTTTTCTGCAATCTAACAATATTTGGTACAAATAAACTTTAGTCAATGCCTGGCTTGACCAATGAGTTTAGCCATGAATATCCAAGAGTCTTGGTTTTATTACCGTTTTCGTCTATTTCTGTACCCGTCCAGAGCGGTCCCTGAGGGGAGCTGAATCCCCAAACCCTCATCAAACTGGCTTTATATCCAACCCTGCTTCAATTGGGAAGCAGGTAAGACCCCCTCCACCCCCGTTCGTTGGAACTGGGCATCTGATTAACCAGAGAGTAATTTGTCAGTCATTGTAAATAAAATTCCAATCTTGCAACCATTCTGATGGCCTCGAATACCAGCGAGAAAAGAACATTATTTCCAAGGTGATTTGGGATGGTGGGTATTAACATTCCATGTCTGTCACAATCACTGGCCCGCATCATATTTTCGGCTTTTAATGTATGGAGGAATTTTGTGATTTGTAGATATCATCAATTATGTCATGACAAAATTGTATTTAATTTTTGTCCTTTTTTTATTAATGCAACGGGGCCCCTGGAAATTCCACAATTATTTGAAAAGAATAGTTTTACATGCATAATTGCTTTTTGTTATTTTGGCATAATATTTCAGCGGTATATTTTAATTGCCTTAGTATGTGCACATATCGTAAGAAATAAACATTACACATACATATAGTACTTTTAGAATATTAAGCTTACACCCTGTGTTCAATATATATATATATATATATAGTGTGTGTGTGTGTGCAAGTTCGAATGATTTCGATGGGAATCCGAGTAAGAGAGCTCATTGTTCATTTAATCAGAGCATAAATAAATTTGAAAGGGGAGAGAAACTAAATTTTAAAGGGGAAACAACTACTCATGTTCTAAATGCGGTTGGCTATACATCTGATGAGGCCGATCTAGGTCGAAATAGGTTATAATGTGTCTAGTTTTTCCACTTTTTCCCCTTTAATATATATATATATATATATATATATACATATATATGTATATATATATGTATATATGTCTATACGTACATCTTATGCAAGATAAATTGTTTTCTATTTACATTTTAATTTTTATTTTAAATGGATTCGCTTAATAGCTATTTTACTCAAACAATTCTCTAAATAACTAACGCCAGAATAATTTGAACTCATTCTCTAACCCTAACCTTTACCCTAACCTTAACTCTAACCCTAACACTAACCCTTACTCTAACCCTAACCCTAACTCTAACCCTAACCCTAACCTTAACTCTAACCATAACCTCTAACCCTAACCCTAATCCTAACCCTAACCCTAACTCCAACCCTAACCCTAACCCCAACCCTAACCCTAACTCTAACCCTAACCTTAACCCTAACCCTAATCCTAACCCTAACCCTAACCCTACCTCTCTAAAAAACGCCCTGCTTGATAGAATACCAGTACGTTAGTGCGCAAACTCAACACGAAAACGAATCATATTTGTCTACACAAGGTTGGCTTAAGGCTTTGGATGAAACTCTGAGGGAGGAAACGATCATCGATAATAAATAATCTGAGAAAGAAGAAATATGAGGTCATGTAAAGTGTTGGAACATTAAAAGTCTTTAAAAAAACATAATAGAAAAGAAATACTTTTGTTAACATAAAGACGAATGTCAACCATTTTAGTTTTCTTTTATAAAATGTCATCGATTGTGTCTCTTTTCAGGTTATTTATTTCGTTTCTTATCAACAGTTTCTCACCACATGTTGACTTGAAACTTTATGATTAGTTTTTCTTCTTGTTTCGCCTCCATGATTATAATATTGTTTGCCATTTGTCTATTGCTTTTCCAGTTTACGGATTATTTGACGTATTCTTCTCTTAAAAGAAAAGCGTCCTTCTGCTGTTTAGCAACGACATTAAAATATTTAAAGAAATGTATAAACTTTGTGATTGTACAGAAAAAATTATGCAAATTCATCCAGTATTTATTAAATTATACGAAAAAGAAGAAAAACGATATTACGTTGCGTTAGACATTTTCACTTATTAAATAGAAAAGAAAGATAACTGAAATGTTGTTTACTGGCTTAACGAAAATGCTTACCGAATTATAAAATCGTATTTTTTATTTTTTATTTAATAAATGCTGGATGAATTTGCGTAATTGTTGGTGTACAGTCTTCTTTTCAGCTACCACGTACGTACATAACAAAGTTCATACATTTCTTTAGCTATTGATTAAAGAGAGGCCAAACATGTCGGGGCTAAACAGAAGAAGCATCAAGTAAAGTTGGTAGAAATATTTACAAAATGAATTAGAATTTATACAAATCCGTGAAGCTTTTATTTTATATCTACACAAAGTTTAATATACCCGCTTCTGGACAAAGCGACCGGGGTTCGAATCACTACTTGGAAATTACATAGACAACCAACATACTAGCTTACTCTAACCTTTTTGTCTAATCCTTTCCGAGTTGTCTACGATCAAGCTGTACTTCAGCCGTTTTCTTGTGGGTCCCATGATACTTTATATACAGCTTTATAGACAAAACCAGGTTGAACGCATATATGTTCCCCTCCCCTTCTGGTCGATCTCTCCCTGTATCGTGCAGCCACCACCTTTCTCACATTAAGCAATATATGTTTGTTCTCACGATATTCCTGCTTTACCTTTTTTGCATAATAGTTTTTACCGTCCTAATAAATATGACCTCCACAAAAACGTATTATATGTTCGTCCATCACCTACTCCTATCAACCCCTATGCCGTTTGCCCAAGCCCAACTAATTTGCGAGTACCAACATATTAATACTTTCTGAAGTTTTAATTCACTTATGTAGTAATCCATATAAACAAAACCGCGTATATATATATATATATATATATATATATGATTATTTTAATTTACACGGACATGTACAAAATCTGCGACACTAGCATGTCGATGTTATCGATCAACAGCTATTATAAACTGAGATGTCATCAGGCAGAGTTAGAATCCGATCTTACCCTTAAGGTTTTTTCCAAATATGATCTAAGGTTAAGATCGGATTCTAACTCTCCCTGATGAGATCTCAGTTCATAATAGCTGTTGATCGATAACATCGACATGCTAGTGTCACAGATGGTTTACATGTCTGTGTAAATAAACATAATCATATATAAAAGATCTATTTGATATTGAGAACTTTTTATAAACCCGGTTGAAATTCTTTGGATTACTACTCTGCAGATGTTTTACCTGGATTATATATATATATATATATATATATATATATATATATATATATATATATATATATATATATATATATATAGGCAGCATCTTTTTCATAAAGGCAAGTATTGTTAAATATAACAGACAACTTATGCCTGGATATCCTTTCGTAGATCCACTCCATTGTCCGAATCAGAATCTTAGTTTCGTGGGTGGGAGGAATTGGCCGATGAATCTGCCATAGTTTTAATTTCTGTACCAAGTACTTTCAGACCAATCCGGGTCCATCTTCAGGGGAATGAGGATAATCATGTAAAGATCATGTGTTCGTATTATAGATGGTTTTAGCGAGAATTATATAATAAGTACGAAACTATAGTTAGCATTATAGACAGGTTAGTCTATTATTGCTAGTATTGAAGCTAATTCTGTTAATTACGTTTTGCAACCGGTTGAAAATGTGTCGGTTGAAAGGTACGTTGGGATTTAGTTTGTGAATTTTAGTCGATCTTTTTATTCTTTTTAAAAGTTTTTAATCGAATGTCTTCCGACGATTAAATATATTACTATAATTTTTCACTTTTTTTTCTTGTGATATTGTCCTCGACTCGCTATGACTCCGTTCATATATATATATATATATATATATATATATATATATATATATATATATATATATATATATTTGTTTGTTTGTTTGTGTATTCATTTCCTTATTTCTCTTAAACTAATGTTAAGATATTCAATCAGTTGGGAGATAATCTTTTTTTCAGACTGCAATGAACATTGTAAAATTGTTGTGTTTTCATAAATTACTCTCGTAAATCATATATCGAGAGAGAGAGAGAGAGAGAGAATGAGAGAGAGAGAGAATGAGAGAGAGATAGAGATAGAGAGAGAGAGGGAGATAGTTTTATACATTATTGAGTTAGCTGGGCACAACACTCGTAAAATCAATTATTTCAAAACATCAGGTATTTTTAAACCACATTTTCAACATCACAGAAATTCGAACTGTCATCATTGTGATTTCGATTTAAACACAAATAAACCAAAACGAAAGAAAAAAAAAACGAGCACACATTTGATAAAAATTATTTTTTATCATATTTTTTTAATATATTTTTAAAAATATTAAAGAACTTGTAAAATTATTTTTGTATTAAGAATTTAAATTCTTTCCACGAACGGAAGACTGCTTTCTGTCAGCCATTTTTGAAATGGTATTGTTATTTTTTTAGAATGACAAAATATTTAGCTTAATGTCCCCCAGATGATGCTTCCATACTTTGTTGACACGTAAGATAAACAACGTCAGCACGGAAATGTATTCCTTGCAACTTTTCATAACAAACGCTTCACTTGGAGATTTGCCATTCTTAACAAAAAACAAGACCGACTATTTGTAACATGCGTCCATTCAATCCTAGTGTTCAGCTATTTTAAACTGATGTGTGACAGACCAAGAGACAGTATGACAGATGGGTACATCTTTTTATACGCGTGTGTGGGAGCATCTAGAAGTGTGTTTTTGTTTGTCTCACACTTGTGTAACAGAATAGAGAAAATGCTATTGAAAACTTGAACGTGACAGACTAACGATGGGACTAGCATACATAGCGATACGTAGTCACTTTAAAAATGCTATTTCCAACTTAAGCGTGACAGAGCACAGAAATGCTATTTGAAATTTTACCGTTAGAAACGACCGACGGATGTAGCCCTTTGTATAGATACTTGGACGAATCTAAAATGATGCGTCTAGCAAATAAAATATTTCAAATCAAAATGTGGCAGCCCAATGAAAATGCTATGTAAAACACAAACGTGACAGACTAACGAAAATGATATTTTAAACCAAAACGTGACAGACTAACGAAACTGATATTTTAAACCAAAACGTGACAGACTAACGAAACTGATATTTTAAACCAAAACGTGACAGACTAACGAAAATGATATTTTAAACCAAAACGTGACAGACTAACGAAAATGATATTTTAAACCAAAACGTGACAGACTAACGAAAATGATATTGCAAACATAAGTGTTGTATATTTATGAGAGATCTCTGACATTATGAAAAATTGCTGGTTCAACGTTTACTGTGACAAACAGCCGACAGACAAACGTGCTTAAACGCATTTAACAAAGATGCGTCCATTCAATTTGTGCGTTCATTGATGGAAATGTTACATTTAAACGGTACAGACAAAGTGACGAAGGGACGAAACGTATAATCGAGCTGCATGCAAGAATATATGTAAACTCTTTAGAAAATCATATATGTAGCTTGCTTCTAAAATCGTGAGTGTGTTATCGAAATCGTTTGATTGTTTGTATATTTGCGGAGGGAGGGGGTTCAGTAACTTACATAACTTCTACAAGCTTGAATAATCTTGTAGAAACGTTAACAATTGCTGAACGCCGAACATAAGCATGTATGTTTAAAGATAAAAAGCGATAGATGTAGAAGACACTTCAGCAAGGCTTAACAGGGCACGCACCCTCTACCTGAACCCTAACCCTAACCCGAACCGAACAAATAATTGCATTCATAGGAACGCTGGTTAGAGAGAGAGAGAGAGAGAGAGAGAGAGAGAGAGAGAGAGAGAGACGGACAGACAGAGAAGGGGGGAGGGAATTGAGAGGGGTGTATTAGGGTAGGGCTAGAGTCTACAAATAGCTCCCCGCTATAAGTTTTACTACGATGCCGACAAGACTTGTAAATCCCTCAAGGTTTTGAGTTGTTCGTTCCGGGGCCACCATGATTTTCAAAATATAGGATCTGTCAATAGGGGACATTTTCCTGGTGTTCTGTGTACAGTTATGGGGCGAGTTCAAACTAAAAACGCCAAAGGGTGGGTCGGGTAGTTATTCGGTTACGTTGAAAGTAGAAGAATGCAATGTGGATGTGCTTATTCGCGGGGGTGGAAGATGTTAAATTCAGAGAATGACAAAAAATAATTCAAAGGGTGGAAATAAATGAACAAAAAAGAGCGAAAATAAATAAGAGACGAATGCTATTTAAGTACCATTGTAACGGCACATCAAACCTTTGGCGACAAAACAAGAATACCTGTTGAAAACGAGTGGTTGGTCTCGTGTCTCCGTTTAACGACATGCCGACTCATTTAAGTTATTTCGTACCAAAACGCAATAATTATTGTAGATTATTGCTTTACTTTGTTTACGGCATATCAACACTTTGGGAATTATTCAATTCCGAAATATACGAATATATATTTAAAATCTCACTTCTAAACATTGGTATTTTCTATTCACGTTCAAGAGCCGTGATAAGACGAAACAGCTGTTTTTTTCTTACCCACTCGTTGGTTAAAGTCTTTAGCAGGATAAGTAACTGTTTCCACTTATTGTAAATCATAAATCTTTCGAATTAGAATGGAGTTCTCTCGGACACCAGTAACTTAAACAAATGAACAAACATCATAAGTAATTTCCTGTTTGCAGTACAGGAAAAATTACTGCCTACTATACAAGCGGCTGTGTTTCGGATCTCAGCTCGAAACACTCACTGCATCTAGCCACATTAAAGAACTGTGATACAACGAAACAATCGTCTGCTGATTAGTGTATATATATATATATATATATATATATATATATATATGTATATATATATATGTATATATATATATGTATATATATATATATATATATATATATATATATATATATATATATATATATGTATATATATATATATATGTATATATATACATATGTATATGTATATATATATATATCTATATATATATATATATATATATATATATATATATATATATATATATATATATATACGAGTAGAATGTTTGTCCCAGGACGGTTATAAGCAATAGATATAGCATTAGTTTTAAATTTGTAATGTTTTTTTTCATTCTTTGGGGTTTAAAGTACGGTTTCGGTACCCCCTCATTCCGTAACGATTCATTTACAAATAAAAAAATGCTTCCACGTTATTCACCTTGTTGCCTAGAATACATATTCCATAATTAATAATGATCAATTCAATTGTTTAAGATTTTACCAAGCACATACTTGGTGTTAATGCACGCACACTAATTCTTTAAAAAAAATATTACTTAATATGACTTAAAATCTGATGCACAGTAAGTCTTTTCTCTATTAAATTATTTGTATACAACTTTATTTTTATTATTTTTATTTGGGGAGGGGGGGAGGGGGCACCATAAAGTTTTTATTTTTTTAATAATCATGTTACGCACAGTGTTGTTTATAATATATATTCTGGCATTCATATTTATCTGTTCATTAGATTAGGAGATTATTCTGTATACACCCATATAACCATAGATTAATACAGGTGTGTGTGTGTGTGTGTGTTAAATATTAGTAAAAGACAACCCTAGCAGAGTGCTCGATTATTAAAATAAAATAAAAAATAAGAGCATAATATTTATTTGTATATGTAGTAGAGAAGATCAGAAAAACATCGGTACCGTCGGTTTCAAATCCAAACGCAGGGGACCTAAAATTGGATTTCTTTTATCAGACTTTTTTTCAGCCTCTGTTTAGGACCTCTAAAACAGAGGCTAAAGAAAGTCCGGTAAGTAAGACCAATTATAGGTCCCCTTTGTTGAGATTTAAAACAGACGGTACCGATGCTGTTCTGATCTTCTGTAATACACACACACACACACACACACACACATATATATATATATATATATATATATATATATATATATGATAAACAAAAGAAGAAAGCGTGTTCCGACGTAATGGTAATTAAAAAAGGGACAACCAAAGATATTATTGATTTATTTATACACGTTTTGTCTTCATTATAAGACTTCCTTAGGGTGAGTGTCTGAAGAAAAAATAAACACAAGTGACAAATGTTTGAAACAAGCGGCCTCAATTTAAAGCTCACACCTACCGCCAGCTTTTGATTTAAACATTTGTTACTTGTGTTCATTTTTTTTCTTCAGAAAATTATCCTGATGAAGTCGTATAATAAAGACAAAACGTTGATGAATATATAAATAATACTTAAATTTTTATTTTTCAATTCCCATAATAGTAATAGTGTGTATGCATACATATGATCATATCAATATACATGACTTCTTGTACACTCGTTTCTCGTATATGATGAAGGTTCAGTAGTGAAACGGTTCTGTTATATTAAGTCTCTCTTGTTGCCATCTAGTCTTATATACTTTTGGCTAGAACATGTCTTTCCGTCTGGCTTATTTCCCATTTCTTCGCTTTTGTTCCCTTCCCCTTCCTTACCTTCTCATGTCTAGTGCTTATATTTTTGGTAATTAAATTGCTATCTCAATCTTACACTGAGCAAGTCTTTCGATGAATAAAGACAAACCATGAGCTGTTTATATTTGATTAAACATGGTTTATATTTGATTTGTTTGTATTTGTCAAATTGTTCATTTTCTCCATTTTTCCAACATATTGCGTCATTTATATTACATATATAAAATAGATGCATACTTATATGCATATATGTATTTATTTTATTGCCTTTTCGTTCGGAATAAGGTGCAGTATCTGTGCTGAAACTACACTTAGTCTTTTCTGTCCTGGATCAGTGACAGAGAAGTTTTTCAAAACTGAGACACTTAATGATATGTGTTCCTACCCAGAGTGCCTATTTATGGGAGCTAGATTTTAATCATCTAATAATTTGACCGTGTATCTTACTTTGCCCTCGAGGGGAGGACAGTAAATAAGAAGATATATATATGTATATATATATATATATATATATACATTATACGTATGGTAAACACAGATGTACACACTGATATATATATATATATATATATATATATATATATATATATATATATATATATATAAGTATATATATATATATATAAAGTATATATATATATATATAAAAGTATATATATATATAAAGTATATATATATATATAAAGTATATATATATATATATATAAAGTATATATATATAAAGTATATATATATATGTATACTTTATAGGTGCATTCCAGTGACCATATAAAAACTATCCAAAACCATAATTTTCATTTATTCTCACAATTTCTTTATTTTCATATTTCGGTGAATACTAATCTTTCTTCTTCGTCTCACAACCAATATTTTTTTCAAAATTTAATACCTATGTAAAAATATCTATATAAAATAAATGATACTTATGTTTATTGATTGATTTAACCTATGGTAATTATAATGCAATTCTAATACATATATGCTCTGAAGCTTGTAATACAACTTCATTGAGCTTCCAATTTCAAGCATTTTTGAATATTATAAGGAGTATATACTTAAATATATATCTACATAAGAACTCACAAGTATATATATATATATATATATATATATATATATATATATATATATATATATATATATATATATATATATTGTCTGGTTGTGTTAGACTGTATGGCACGTGTTCCTTTTTCGCGTACGCTTGGGCGTAAACCTAAAAAACAAACAAAAATGGCGGCTTAGTAATACCGCGCATTCGCAAGTTAACTTGGCGCTTCATCTTCCCCTCTCCTCTCGCATATCCAATCAAACAGGATTTCTTGCTTGTTTTTTTTTTCTTCTTTTCTCTGTGTCAATATTCGATATTACAATAACCCTGACCATAAAAAATATGAAGGCCTTAACTTTGCACGCGCCCTCAAACATCAAAGTGAAATGTTTATTGCTACAAACGTTCTTTATATTGAATACAACCGTGACGTGGTTTAGTCGACACCCGACGGGGAGCTTCATGAGGGCCCAAGCGAACACAAACGCATAAGGGGGCTGAGAAGGTCATGATTTATAAAACTATCATCAATACTTTGACGTCAGTAATAATTTTATATTATTAATATATTTGAGTTATTATTATATCGTTACTGTTTTTTTTTATTTAGGCCCCTTTAAATGACACAAGATTATTATTGTATGAGCGCTGTAATAAAAAACGTTGCCCACAATAATGCCTGCACGGACTCGTCGGCATTGCCCGGTAGGTGCACCTCAGGCGATTTGCAACAAACAAACCCTTTTTTAAGCCCGTGAAAGTATAGCCTATAAGACAGGACTTCCTAGAACTGTACTGAACCTTAACTTCAGTTGACAGAAGAGAGGTCATTTAGCTACAAAATGACCCATATTTTGTCGAAGTGATTGTTGAGGACCTATCCTAGACGGATATGAATAGGCTGTGCAAACTATTGAATCAGATATAATGTAAACACTTTATAAGGGTCTATATGTACAGACAAACACCAGACATCGTATATATAAAGTAGTGTTATTTTACTCCTTACATGAGTGTGGATAGCTTCGATAACAAAAGTCACATGAATAAATATTTTCAGTTAGTGATTTATGTCACATATTAGTCAATGTTGAAGGGAAACCAAATTTTACTTTGCCACGATTGCTCCGATTTAAATATTTAGTCCTGTTCCATATTTTGTTAATTAGTCAGACATACATCAAATCGGAGGAGTTTAAACTCAAACATTGAGATATACTACTACTGCAGGAAGTTTGGTTAGAATTTTTGTTTTACGGCATATCAACCCTTTTCGGGTAATTTAATTCTGAATCAGGTAATTTTGGAAAAAGTTTTTTATGATTCAAGTTTTTTATATTTCCAAATATTTATTCATGGTGTTTGGTTTGGTTGTTTTGTTTCACGGCATATCATCCCTTTTCGGGTTATTTAATGTCGAATCCGGTCATTTTAGCAACAGTTTTGTTCTGCTTCAAATATGTATTCATGGTGTTTTGTTTGGTTGTTTCATAGAGGAAAAATGTTGTTTTGGTGTTTGTTCTGCAGAACATGATTGAGTTTTGCAAATGGAAAGGAAAAAAAAAACATTTACATTAACGTTTTGGGCATTTTTGGTCAGGAAGCCAGTATATTCAGACAGCACCAATACATCAGGAAAACTTTCTTGTATTATATATTGTGTGGCTGTGGTACACGCCAGATCGCATAGTATGTGCACATGTACAGTTATGGCCGCTTATTATGGTAATTTACACACTAATCCTATTGGGAAAGGCATGAACTCGCAATTTCCTCCCGACGATAAGTAAAACACCAAATTGTGTTCAATTTAATCATCTACAATAACTGTTCTATTCGATCTAATAGTTTGAGTGTTTGATAATAGTCGTTTTAATCCTCGGCTGAGGAAAACCCAAAACTTGAAACTTACTTGATCGACCCTTGCTAAGCATTTTAAGGTAACGATTAAGAAACGCAAACCAAGGAAAAGGGTGGCACGCAGCCGTACGTCTAGGTAGTAGCCAATAACAACGAAACTTTCAGATCGCTTTCGACTATGGATGATGCATTTATTTATCAGACGATCAATCGTTTATAATAGCGATTTAGTCCCTGCATTTCATAATGCCAATATGGTTGATATGCCGTAACACAGACAAAGAAAACTTCCGCATCCGGTATTGGTATGACGTATCTTCTATGTTCATCCTACTCGTGCTGGTGTAAATATCATGTTCTTTTTTATTGTAAAGCTTATATTTGGCATCGCATTTTTAGATTCATGTAGACATTTATATCAGACTCTTGTCGGGCGTCACGCTTAAGTTTGAAATTCCATTTCCATCATTAAACGCGCAGACTGAATGGTCACATCTTAAAGATGTTTGATTTTGTTACCCTTACAATTATTTAGCGACCCTGTTGCGGTTGAACTGCAGGTATCTGAAGTACCGACTCACGATTAACAAGTCGCACTCTCTATTTGTCCGTTTGAACTACGCACGCCTTGTTTGAAGAAGGGACGGGTTGTAATGTATTGCCTCTAGATAGACACGACAAACAATTGAGAATTGAGTTGTTTTTTTATGTTGTTGTTTTTTGCAGAGTAAAAAGAAAAATATCTCGCCATTGAAAGAGTAAGATCGACAAGAAAGGGGCAACAATATATTTCCGTCCCAAAAAAGACGGATTTAGCGAAGCGGATATTTTCTAAATGGCCCGAGGAGGATCTCTCAAAATATTCATAAAAAGGCAAGGCATACAATTGGTGTGCACAATATGAATAGATATAATAAACCCCTCCCAGTCAGTTTAAAGAACTTATGAGCTTATATATATATATATATATATATATATATATATATATATATATATATATATATATTTATGAATATATATGTATATATATATAAATGAATATATATATACATGCATATATACATACATATATGCATACATATGTACACATATAGGCATATATATATATAATATATATATACATATATATATATACACACATGTATATCTATACATATATATATATATATATTCATACATATATATATATATATATATCTTTCATATGAAGTAAAGTCAGAATTTCTTCTTTTTCATTAGTCATCCACAAATAGATGTTTTGACGTTTCACAACTCATCAGTGCGGCTAACGAATCAATGCTGAGTTTCTAAACCCTAATGCCAGATCACTCCCAACTGTGACAAAATGGTGTCAATGTGTCACCATATGAGCTAAGGGACCCCGCTACTGAATATATATATATATATATATATATATATATATATATATATATATATCATAAAGAAAGGAAGAAAGTGTCCCAACGTAATGGAAATTGAAAAAGGAAAACCAAAAAATAGTTATGTATTCATCAACGTTTTGTCTTCATCATAAGACTCCCTCATTTCTTATTTTGACTTCTTGCTCAAGCGTGGGTGATGTTTACTTCAGACACATCATCCACACAATAAAGACGAAACGTTGATGATTACATAAATAATAATTTTTGTTTTTTTCTTTTTCAATTTCCAATATATATATATATATATATATATATATATATATATATATATATATATATATATATACAGAGTGGGCCAAAATAAGGGTCCTATCTTTAAATTTGAATAACTTGAATTTGAATAACTTCCACAAAATAAAAGTTAAACTCACCAAACTTTATGTGTGTGTAGACTGACCCTTCCGAGATTTTTTGAAATTACAAAACAAATTTTAGCCGAAAAACACTTCTTAAAACTTACAAAAACTAAAGTATTGTTTTTTACACTGTTTTGAGTTTTTTAAGCAAAAAATAATGTTTTCTAAATGAGGGTACGTTCCTTAGGGCTAATACGGCTCATGCTTGCTTCGGAAGGGGTCCTTTACTTATTCTAAAAAAAAAATTTTTTTTAAAAATCAATAAATAAAAAAGTTATGAATTTTTAAAAATAGGACCCTTATTTTTGCCCACCCTGTATATATATATATAGAGAGAGAGAGGGAGAGAGAGAGAGAGAAAGAGAGACAGAGAGAGAGAGAAAGATATATATATATAGAGAGAGAGACAGACAAACAGACAAACAGACAAACAGAGACAGCTACAGAGACAGAGACAGAGACAGACCGACATACATATATACAGACAGACAGACAGACAGATCAGCGTTTGTTGTAAAATTGGCAGAATACACCGGAAGTTGCATTGAAGGAAGGAAGAATATAAAGCAGATAAAAGTAAAGAAAATGAAAATTAAAAAAGAACAGAACTTACAGAATGGGAATACGTGCATTTCTTTAGCATTTTGTGTGACGAAACAGCAGCAAAACATGAAGTACATTTTAGAATTGCTAATGACCTCTCAACTCTGACGAGTCTACATACGCACTTTGAACTCTCACGGGGAGCAGAGGTTCCACGTTGTTTAACATCGTGAACCTTAGTGAATAATAATTAGAGTCAGCGAGAAAACACTAAGTTGAAGTTTAGAACAGTTTATAAGAGCGTTTTCTTTTGTCAAGTTTTCAGTATCATATCTCATTCTCTGTCACATACTTTCTCTATATATCAACTCTGTTACTGAAAACAGTTTGGCTTCCTGGGGTAACGATTTCACCTCTCTCTACGAGAGTGCCTTTAACATTTATTCATGTTTTCATATGAGCAAGATTTTCATTAAAATATCTGAAGAAGTATTACTATTTTATCGAAATGCAATATGAATTAAAATGTCTATTTCACATAAAAATGTGTTTGCAGTTATTATAAAGCGTTTTACTCTAGTAGTTTCTTTCCGCGAACTGCCTGTCTCTGGAATTTCCTCCCTCTTACTTGTTTCCTCAATATATCCTTATATATATATATATATATATATATATATATATATATATAATTTATTTAGATATAGTATATTACATATTTAAGCCATGTACCGCGGTTTCATCCAAAAGGGCAGATTTAGACATCTTTAGTAAATCTCCGTGCCCAGTGGAATCATCGTTTCAGCTTGCCGGTGATTCCACTGGGCACGAAGATTTACTAAAGATATCTAAATCTGCCCTTTTGGATGAAACCGCGGTACATTGCTGAAATATGTAATATACAGTATCTAAATAAATTATATTAGCTCTCTTATATGATCGAGCACTTTTTTTGATTTCTTTTCATATACAACCTGACATACTATATATATATATATATATATATATATATATATATACTAAGAGCTGTTATATAGCAAAACAGTCTATGTGTGAATGACTATATATGTACCCGACCCTTTCAAGGGTTGAGTGAGCACTGTGGTACGTGAAATCGTCAACTATCATTAGCGATAATACAAAGCCCTTCGTAAAAAGCGAATAGAGCACTCTTCGATAGATGATATTGTTTATATAAACAGTAAGATGGTATCTTCCGTCTTTGTGCCGTTAGCGCAGTAGATAGAGCTATGATTGGCGATAAACCAATCGCGGTTCAATCTCAGCTTGAAGCACTTGCCGGTCTAATCAGAGAGAAGAGATGTGATACAGCGAAACAGTCTCTCTATGGATGACTATGTATGTTGTGTATCTCTCTTTCTCTCTCTCACACTCTCTCTTTCTCTCTCTCTCTCTCTCTCATATATATATATATATATATATATATATATATATATATATATATATATATATATATATATATATATATATAAATGTATGTTAGTAATAATTATTATAATTTATGGAATTATCTATTTTTATTTGTAGGCCCGTTGTATGCATTCGCAATTTTTAAACAGTTATGTCTGACATAACGTGTTTTTGAAGAGGGTGTCCTTGGTGACAGACAACAGACAAACAGACCTAAGGTCAAGTATTGGCGCCAATATTAATGACCTAATTACAATAAATTACAATTGTTAATTAGATGGACCCAATTATCTGCAACGATTATGAAATATAGAAATATTTTCGAAAGGAAAGTAATTTTCAATTAACTGATTCCAATCTGTTTATCCTCGTTTCCAGACACACCGCTCCGCCCCCCCCCCCCCGCACATCTCCAGCCCCACCAAATGTTGACGATGTTGTAAGTTGTTTATGATTATTAATGATTATTTGCACCTCGTTGCGGCTGTTGCACTTTTGAATAAACTTCTCGTCATTTCCCATCAACTTCAGAGAAAATAAATATTTACAAGCTAAAATACAATAGAAAACATCACTATCTGCAACGTGTACACATTTCTTTATTGAACAACTAGCGGTACCGACCTGATGTTACCCGGGATCTATTAAGTTAAAATTTGTTTTGTAAATACGCCTATTTTCTATAAGAAAACCCCTTTTTCTATCAGGTTCAATATCTAAGCTGAAAAGCAAAATCAGAAACGCTAACTCTTTCTAAAACAATACGAGTTAATTTCCCTTCACTGATGTGTTTCTTAAATAATGTCTCCATATTGACAAACTGTCGAACCAGATTAAGTATATTTTTAAAGATATATGGCAGCGAAATACGTTAGCCAATGTCTGATAACATGGTACATCAATGACAAATAAAAAGTGGATAGTCAGATTAATACTTTTTTGTAAGATTACATGCTATTTAACGCTATTTAAAAAAAAATCTGGCCGACATAATAGGATACATTTGATTATACGCTTTTCTTGAAGAACACGACCCGCTCATCCAAGTGATGAATGTACGATGGGTCTTACGTGTCGCTTCGCTATTACTAGGCTATTCTCACTTGATTTCCCTGTTTACCATAACGTTTTTTTATCAAAAGCGTCTCTTCGCACGTCAACTTTAAACTTTATACATTTTTATTTACTTCGTCACTCGCCTCCATTTTGATGGCAGTATTTTTACTTTGTCTTTTAATTTTTAGAATTTAACTGATTATGGGACGTATTTATCTCTAAATTTATAAAACTTTATAAATATTTTTTAAATGTCGTTTTTAAATGTCATGTTATGTCCTTTTTTTCTAAATTTTAATTCATCTCGAAAAAAGTTGTGAAATAGGTTTAAATGTATGTCCTGAAGCTGCAATACTTGTTTGCAGGAATTGTTTTTAAATTCTTTTTTTTATCTACTTTTTCTAATGAAATTGATTTTAAACATTAAAAAAAGCAGAATTTTTTAAATAAAATTGAATTGAATAAATGACATCCATCGTATTTTAAGTTAATCAATGTGTGCTCGTTTTTTTTTTTGTTTTCTCTTTGTTCGTTTTTTTTTTTAATTTTGCCTTGGACCCAAAAGATATAATTTAATATTTCTATATGATAAAATATTCATACTAATTTCAAATAAATAAATAAATAAACTAATTTTAAATTAATTAACGAATTGAAATTTTTATTTTTTTTTATTTTTATGGAAAAAAATCAATGAAGCAGAATAAAATTTAGCATGAAATATTAAAAGTAGCATATATATATATATATATATATATATATATATATATAACAAAACAAGATGCAAAATACTGAAAATAGTGCAAATAAAGAATAAAAATAAACAAAAGCATGCATTAACTAAAAAAACAAAACATTTGCATTCATAATAATTGAGTTTTAAAAATTATGCAAAAAAAAAGTATAAAATGATCGACCATGCAATAAAATAGAATGTTGCAACAAAAAAGAAAAACTGCAAACTGAACCAAAAACAAAATACAATAGCTCTCCAGTTATGAAGTCAAAAAAGCAACTTTGCATGGGGGCTCGTACTGTCATGGCGGATAGCCTAACCAGAAATAAAACCACTGAATCCCATAACGAAATTAAAGTCTCTTTTTGTCCCCTTTGAGTAAAATTCGAACGAAAATAATTCTTTGTAATTTTTATGGGTCCTTTAGAATAAATTCAATTTTTACGTTTCTTGCCATAATTAAATAAAAATTTTAGGGAGCTAAAAACAAATACACTTTAGAAGATTAAACCTGGCATAGAATACGTGTCCTTTATTTTGCCAACCTGCATAAAATCCTGTGTATTACTGCTATACGAACCGTTAATCAGAAGGAGTCGTTTTTGTTTGTTATTGACTATGGTATGATAATAGCAGCTTTAATATAAAACTAGATGAAACTTGACCTTTTGGATAAGATCAGCGTGTGGTATCTGTTTCGTGTGATGCTACACTATGTATACTGGTACCGCGTTGGCCTTCGGGCCTTTAATCCGGTAGTTATTATCCTGTACAGTTCTAGGAGTTCCAACCTCACAGGACTTGCCTTCTCGTTGGGAAGAGGTTAGTGTATTGCTAATCGCCTGAGGCGCCCCTACATGGGAATGCCGACGGAGCTGTCAAGCAGTTTTTTTAGGACAGGGTGCGCTGATCCTAGTGTGTTTGATTTCTACTCCTGACCTTGTGTCAAGCCTCCTGGTGAGGAGGTAAATCGACATAATTTGACCTTGTGTCTAACCTCCTGCGGTAAATAACTTCGCTTTTTAGCTAGGATTATAGTATAGTATCTGTTCCGATAGAGGCTATACTATGTAGACCGGTACCGTATTGACGTTCGGGCCTTGATTCCACCGGTCTGAGGTACTGTTCTGTGTACTTCTAAGAGGCACACCTTCCCAGACTTTGCCTTCTCACCCTTTGAGAAGGGGTTAGTTTATTGCTAATCGCCTGAGGCGCCCCTACCGGGGAATGTCGACGGGGCTGCCTAGGCATTTTTTGTAGGCCAGAGTGCGTTTCTTCAAGGGCGCTTGCCTTTCAATCACACTTTCTCGACCTTGTGTCATATCGTAGAAGGGAGATAAATACAAAAGAAATAAAATAAAACAAACAAAAACCTAGATGAACCGTGGCAATGTGGGTCAACGTTGGTATATTGTACATTAGTGTATTAATTTAGAACATGTAATTAATTTTGAACAGAAATAGATATATATTATACAAGTATATCTATTTCTTTAAATTGAAAACATGTGTAATTACAGAATACTTACAATATGTTTGATACTTTTCTACTTATTAATATGTATGGAGTACTGTTGTCATATTTGGGCTGGGGAATCTATGTTCTATGTGTAGGGTTCTTGACAAGGTGCCCAAACGTATCTGTAATTTGATTGGCCTTACCTTTTCTTCTTCTCTACACCCTCTCTCTCTCACACAGATGTGATGTTGCTAGTCTCAGTCTTTTCTATAAATACTATTGTGGCATGTGTTCTTCAGAATTAGGTGATCTATTCCCCGCTTCTTTTGTTCCAGCCTGTTTACTCGTTGGTCTAGTGGTCTCCATAAATTCAGTATCTTTATACCTCGTTATAATACAGCTTCCTATTCGAGTAGGTTCTTTCCAAGAACCGCAGGCGTGTGGAACTCCTTTCCTGCTGTCATTTTTCCTCCTACCTCCAATTTTGGTCTTTTCAAGACTAAGGCCAATAGGCATCTTCCGTCTTTGCAATAATCATATTTGTTCTTGTTAGCTCCTTACATCAAGTGACGTCATGCCTTGTCTGGAGCGATTTCCATAAAATATTTAAAATAAATAAAAATGACAATATTTCGCTGCTTTTTGTCTCAGCTCATCTATATAATACGAAATTTAATTTTGGGGCGTGATTTAATATAAAATAAAAAATATACTGCTTTGACAGTGATTGAACTCACAGCCTTCAGGTTATGAGATACTAGTGTTTAACACATATCTCCCCTCCTCCTATCTAATACATTTAGTATGCAAACAATCAACCAGCAAGAATATCCCAGTTTTAATAATATACTAGACTCTCAGGGATTTAGACTTTCTTTTTAGTAGACAACCCGCGTCCCGAAGCGTTATCTTCATCTCCGTTTAAAGAATGATGTCATCAAATAATGATGTCATAAATGTAAGTGGTATAGCCTTGTTTCTTTAGATTCTACTCTATCTACAAATATCGAAGTAACATCTATCCTACAGGCATTTCGTTATAAAAACCAGACTATATTTTAATTACGGAATACTTTAATAACCAAAAAGGTTGTACAATTTGCTGACTCTCCTGGGCACAAACCAAATCTAATATACAAAACCAGCAGTGTCAATAGCATATACTTCAAATCATATCTTAGTATTCTTATTCGTTCTTTTTTTATGTTTTACTTTTTGTTTTTGTTTTTTTTTTGTTTTTTCGATACTCGCTGTTTTTTTCTTCTGATTTCCCATCTAACGTTTTTAGAACGCTGTTGTTTGGCGCCTTTTATATCCATCTATATGTTATATTCTACACTTATAACCATATAATGACTGCTGGTTTATATGATTAGACTGGACTAGTGTTTATAATAATTATATATTGTTGAGCAATCCGTAAGTTTAACATCTGGTTTGCGGCTATATAAGTGTATATATAAAAGGTTAATGTAGAGTATGAAAAGATAGCTAGCGAAAACCTTAGAAAATAATAATACAAGACAAGACCCTAATCAGCTCTAACCCTAACCCTAACACTTAAGACAAGACCCTGATGATCGTAGTGTATACGATAGTGTTGCAATCGTATCCAATAATTTTATTTTTAGATAAATATTAAAACTAAGCGACGATAGAGTAAAAACTAGAATAAAAGAGTAAAAAAAAGACGTGAGTTTATCTTTAAAATGGGGAAGTCTCTCCGTTCATTTTCGTCCATATAAACAAAAAAAACATTTCTTGAGGTGTTTGTCTCGACGGGGTGAAAACGGTAATAGCGAAGAAAAAATCGTTTCTCCAGTGAAGCATGATTTTTTGCTTGCCCCAAAATGTCTTCTCCGAAAAAAATTTGATTACTGGAAACATCGCTCTAAAAAGAAATGGGAGAAAAAAACAATGGCGGAATCGAAGTCGAGCACGCTGGTTATTCGAAGGAGGGGAATTATAGAAAGGCTCTCCATATAGCCGAAGGTGGTAAATTTGCCTTGTAAAAACAAAAATGCTATGCTTTCCATTTATCCATTATGTCCTTAGTTATTTCAACGGTTAAGGCATTCTCGGAATATCCGCGATAGATTTTCTAAACTTTTACTCTTTATTATCGTCGGCGGGTGAAGAGGAGAGACTTCTCCATCGTTTTCTATCGCTTTTATTCGTTTCATTACCCCCTTTTCTTCTCTCTCACACTTTCTCTCTCTTCCTCGTTCTCTCTCTCTCTCTCTCTCTCTCTCTCTCTCATCTCTCTCTCTTTCTCTGAAGGCGTAGCGAAACAGTCTGTATGTAGATGACTATATAAAGCTCCCTTTCATGGGTAGAGCTTATTTGTAAGGATTTAGACAACTACCATTACTCATTGGGTAAACCTAATTAGAGCTCCCGGCACTTGACAATGTTTACATTGAGATATCACGTACATTCAGTACGTGTCTCGCATGAAAGCGCAGGGGTAGAGGCGCCGACTGTTAGCTCGACGGTTGAGTTTCAATCCCGGCAGGGAGCACTAGCCGCACTTAAGTGCTGTTATACAGCGAAACAGTCTGTATGTAGATGACTATATATATATATATATATATATATATATATATATATATATATATATATATATAAGTAATCCTCTCAAAAACGGTTGAGAAAAACATACAGAAACAGAACCGAATAAAGACAACATATAAATAAACATATAAATAAACATATAAATAAACATATAAATGAACATATAAATGAACATATAAAGGGCTTTTGAAATAGAGATTCACAATAATGAATTATATATTATATTAAACCTCTGATAATCTTGCTTGCTTATGTGCATATTGAATATTTTAGCTTTGTAGTAGAAAGGTGAATTATATAAAAGGTTTTGGGAGAAACTGAATATAAAATGAAGTGGTAGGAGGAGATAAATAGAAGCAATAATAGTTGTAAAAAGTTAACGTAAATGAAGAGGAAAAGTTATATATATATATATATATATATTGATCACTTCTAACTATGTAATGCATACACTAATGTGCTATGTACTAACGTTGAACCAATGAGTCACGGGTCGACTAGGATATGTTAAATCTCTCTATATATTTTTACAATATATATATATATATATATATATATATATGTGTGTGTGTGTGTGTGTGTGTGTGTGTGTGTGTACGTATTAATATATATTCTTTTGTTCTATATATACAGATGTGTATTCTCTCTTTCCGTGAAGAATCATTATACCTCACTTTCTGTGCACACATATAATTAGTTTAGTCTTTCTTTCTCACACTTTCCCTCTCTCTTTCTTTCTTTCTTTGATTAGACAGCAGGTAAGGTGAGGTTTTGAAAAGCCAGCGCAATAGGAGGAATGCACTCTGGCAAACAAAAACTGCCTGAGCAGCCCTGTCGGCATATTCTGATTAGCAATAAACTAGACCCTTCTCAAAAAGATAAAATAAAGCCTGGGCTGGTGGACTTCCTTGGACTCAACAGGATCATATCTCAACCCGACAAAAACAATGGCCACTATCGGACTGATTGTCGAGTATATATCCTGGAAAACTCCGAAACAACACTAGGCTCCATCCGTTTTTTTTTGGCTTTGTTCCAATAGTTTTGGATTTCTATTTACCACTGGACTGAGAAGTTCCGGTTCAGTAGATGTGCGGTTGTCGATTACGAAACAATTGCTTCACTATAGACTCTCCGCACAAGCGCCTTTACAGAAGATATTGATTGTCTCTTGTGAGCAAAAAGACCCCTTATATATATATATATATATATATATATATATATATATATATATATATATATTGTATATATATATATATATATATATATATATATATATATATATATATATATATATATATATATATATATATATTGTATATCAACATTTGTATGTTCCAAGAATTGCATCGGCAATTGAGCAGGAAGTAAATATATGCCTGGACGTCTGCGCAGAAGGAGCACACCTGAACATACTACGCACATCTTCACCTTCTTTTTTGTTCCTTCTTTCCTTTTTTCTAAGTAAGCTTCTCACAAACGCCTGAGTACTCATGTGACCGAGTGTGAAAAGCACACGCACCTTCCACCACTTCACCTGTCGGGCTTCCAACAACGCCTAAAGCGACAAACACATCAGTTGTTGAAAATCTAACATTTTTGCAGAATACGGAGTTAACTCGATTTAGCACTTACTCAGGGCTGACAATGGTTGTACACTCTTTGTAAAGCGGGGGAGGAGAGGACGTTTTTCACGGCCGTATAACCCGGACAGAAGGATGTAGCTCTTAGAGACTACTCAGTCCATGTATGCAATCCTTTGTCCGTCGACCGGTCGGTGAGTAGATCTGTCACGCCTAGGTTCCCAATGTGCAGATAAAATAGACATATCTTAGTTTTGACGCGTACAAGAATCTATACAAGCGACAATAGCTGTCAATCACTCTGTCACGCTGCTTTAGGCTGCTCTTGCGTACGTTTCAGATAACTTGCATCCACATATTTCTATATTAAACCATGTCCGTCACGCTTACGTGTAACAAAAAACCCAGACCTTTCGCCTGTCTGATGCTGAAATGAAATTTTCTTTGTCACGTTTAAGATTCCAATAAAGTTTTCAAATGCTTCCAGGCGATTTTCATCACTAATCGCACAGATTGAATAGACGCATCTATTAAGGTCACGTTCTTTTTAAATAACATTAGTTCGTCTATGAGGCGGCCGTTCATTGACTAGCGACATCTACCATCAGAGCTGCGTTGCTTTTGGAGCCAATCAGACGAGGGCCGACAATGGCTAATTTCAGTGTTTTTGTATTCAAAGACGCGGGAAGCGAATGTGTAGAAATTGATTTTGTTTATAAACAGAAATGGGCAGCCAGTCTACTTTATCGAAGTGCGCATGCGTTGGAATAGGCGGGGGGGAGTGGAAGGTTGGTAGGGAAGGAGTAAGTTTGGTTGTTTGTTTGTTTCGCCCAAATTTTCAATCTGTCAAATAATATGGCTTTCTTGCCAAATATTCATAGCAGACAGATTTAGCACAGGGTTTGTTCCCAATGAGGATTGATGTTATTAAAACAAAAATATTCCGTAGGTTTAGCATGCAGAATATATATATATATATATATTTATATATATATATATATATATATATATATATATATATATATATATATACAAAACACCCCCCCCCCAAAAAAAAAACAATAACAAATAATCAACGTAACATTATAGGCAATAATAAGTCGTGCAGGAATGGGGCAGGTCATTCTAGTCTAGTTGTTAGAATGCTAGTCTACGAATATCGAAGTTTCGATCCCTGCCCGGGGAGGCATACTGATGACAGCTTATAGCCAGAAACGCGCGTCAATGTCTAACTGTTGTGCACGCAAAAAAATAATTTGTAAATAAATTATAAAAATCTCTATACAACAAATTGGTTTATAAATTAATTTTTAAAAATCTGTGTATATCTATTACACTTGTGCGCATCATTATCCATCTAGAACTGTTATGCTTGTGTCTTTGTTTACAGACAATACTAATACTTCAAGTTAGCTGCTTCTGATTCTTAGTCTGATATATAAACCGGCCTATTCTTCTACGTTCTTTGAACAGATTATATTTAGATATATGTCATGAGGAAGATGACAACTGCGAAACTATCATGATGACATCATTTTTCTCGCTGACTGAATTCGTTTACCTGTAAAATGAAAACATTTTCCTTTCATTTGTACCTTATTAGGTGTTCTACTTACCAATAGGTGGACTGTAATTGGAACCTTCCACACCACCGGCACCCGGCGAAGCCAATGAACCAGCTAAGGGCATTTCTTGTTTAATTGGCTGATAGTCTTTTGGTATTTCGTTTGCTGAGGAATTGGGTACGTAATTGTTGAAAGCGTGTTGGTACACCGAATAATTCTGTCCGTTCGTGTTCGCATTGGGATCGATGCGTGATACCTTGGGTGGAATCACGGTTTGTTCTGTAGAATAGATCATCTGTGGAGAAAGGGATGGAAAAGAAAAAAAACAAAAACGTGAGAATAGATAAAGAAAAGAAAAAAATATATATATAAATTATATATATATGCACACACACACACACACACATATATATATATATATATATATATATATATATATATATATATATATGAGAGAGATAGAAACTCAGAGAGAGAGAGAGAGAAATTCAGAGAGAGAGAAACACAGGGAGAGGCAAAGAAGGGAAAATAAATAAACATGGAAAGAAAGAATCAAAGAAAGTAAAACAAAAACGCGCTCGAGATAGATATATATATATATATATATATATATATATATAGAGAGAGAGAGAGAGAGAGAGAGAGAGAGAGAGAGCGAGAGAGAGAGATATATAGATAGATAGATAGATAGATAGATAGAGACATAAAGAGTTAATCAAAAGAAATTTAAAAAAATAACACAATAACATTAGTTTATCTATCATCAATAGTTTATTGACTACGAAACGGAACGTATGAAATTGCACCATTCCTTTCCCTGAATTCCTCAAATTACTCTTTTGTTCTTACGTTATAATGCTGAATGTTTAACAAGCCGACATTAACTACCATTTTTTTCTTGTCTTTGGCATAAATCGACCGAAGATTTAACACGGGTTTCTCTTATTTTTATCATAGTTCACCCCAAACAAGGCATGATTCCAATGTAGAGGAAAGGGCTACTGAGAATTAGGGAGTAAGTTTTGGAAGTCATCCGAAGTTCTGAGCTGTGCAACGAGATGTCTGTTTACATTAGTTTTAAATGTATGCATGTCATTAGAGTCAGGGAAACAGTGAGAGGGAGGGCATACCAGAGGTCGGCAGCACAAGGAAAGAAGCGGACACTCTAAATATTATACTAAATAACAAATAGAGATATATCAAAGTTGTAGACTATGCTCAAAGTGATTTAAGCTTCATCACTTTTTTTTTGGGGGGGGGGGGGTATTCTTTTTTTTAGATATCTCATATCGATAAATTCTTTATTTTCTGATGTGTTTACACAGGGATAAGCAATGCGTTTTGTACTTTAATTTACGTTTTGAAATTAATACATAATTGTTATTTATATTAAAAAAAAACAAAAAAACAACCGGCTCCTAAATAAAGTTGAATCCCTCCTTTGGGACAGTCTTGTATGAGACGCATTTATTTGGCCTGTTCCGATTACTGGTATGAAGCAGAGATGTTCGTTTGTTTCGTTCGTAAACTCAAAAAGCATCTCCTGGGCGTTCGAGTAAAAGCTTTTAATAAGCTATCAGCCGAGGAGTGTCGAGCGAATTCGTCTGGCGGACCAGAAGCCGTAAAAAACAAAATGGCCACCAGGGGAAACAGCATTGTTATTAGCGCTAAATTCGCCAGTAAAATCTTTTATTGGAAATAGATGGCAATTATATTGATGGGATGGGATTTGTCGCATTTACATATGTATTACCTAGAATACCCTAACCCTAACTCTAACCTAGTGATATATTTGAGTCACATATAAAAAAGGTAACTATTATATATGATGAAAACATAATGAAAGCTGTCATAAAATCAAAAATATTTAACGTGGATTGTATAAAGTCATTTTTAAGTCTAATTTCATTTAATTCAAATTATAGAACCTTTTATTCTTTAAATCATCAGTTCATGAATGAAAATAATAACAAATAACTTAAAGCCACGATAGTTTCAATGTTATTTGATTTGCTGTTAATTTGCCGTTTCTAAGGAATCTTTACTGCTATAGCTTTTTAAGATTTCTGCCTGAATATATGTTTTTACAGACTGGAATTTGATATTTTCTTGAGGGACTTCTGTATGTGATGTTGTAAAGGGCGCTGACGAAGACGGGTTAGAGTCTTCAGAACAATAATGCAGAATAAAATTATTTCCAATTGTCTTGGAAACGATCGTATGCCATATCATTCGTTTATTTTGAATTCTTGTTAATGTTAAAATTATAGATATATATATATATATATATATATATATATATATATAGAGAGAGAGAGAGAGAGAAAGATATAGATATATATAGAGAGAGAGCGGGAGAAAGAGAGAGAGAGAACGAGAGAGAGAAAGAGAGAGAAGGTTATATATACACATATAAATATTCAATAATATATATATATATATATATATATATATATATATATATATATAGTCTCGGAAGTTTTTCAACTATTAAAACTATATGGTAAAAAAACCAACACTTTAGTCCCAAGTCTTTTGGTGGAAAATTATTCTTTTGTAAGTCAATTTACATTTTACAGTCACTATATTACTTTGCTTCTAAGAATGTACGGTAGTCTTAACATTATTTAAGATATCATCAGTTGTTTACCATGAAAAACTATTTGAGAATTTAAAAACAAAACCGTTTATTATCTCATGGCGTTTCAGCAGAGTTTATCAGACCCCACTTCCCTTAAAGGACAAGAACACACACACACACACACACACATATATATATATATATATATATATATATATATGTGTGTGTGTGTGTGTGTGTGTGTATGTGTGTGTGTGTATGTGTGTGTGTCTATTTTTTATTCAATTATTGGGAGATTAATCACAATATCATAAGTACCCCGCCTTGTTAATCTCTCCCCTCTCTCTTCCCCCCCTCTCTCTCTCTCTTTCTTTCTCTCTCTCAATTTCTATCTTTCTTGTCAAACTTTGTATGGATATTTTTTGATCCGAGAAAAAAAAAATCGTGAAAACAAGCAAGACTCCAAAATATTTTTGCGCAATTCCAAATGTATTAGGTAAAAATAAACCCTAATGAAAAATTTTAAAAAAAAATGGAAGTACAGGCCAGGATTCACCCTGTGGATATTTTCGCGAAAGTTGGGTGTTGTGTTGGCGATGACATTAGATGATGGGGTGAATTATTTGAGAAAAAGGTGGAGTCGATTACATAGGGCACCGCAAGGGAAGGGGGCGGAATAAATGATACAAAAATACAACTGATGCTCTGAACAAATGAATGAAAGAGAATAAATGAATGAATGGAACGAACGAAAAAGAAATAAAAGAAATTCGAGGAATGCGCTTAAAAACAACCTCAAAAGCAAACGAAATTAACTTTATAAGTGTAAACAAAAGTAACTACAGCCAGCCAGCCAACCATCCAGCCAACCATCCAGCCAGCTAGCCCCGGTCTCCGAGTAAAAGTGACTGTTCGATGTGGACCCCAACCACCCGCTGCAAGACTCGCTTTTGATTTTCAATTTTGAGTCTTATCTGAATAGCTCAACTGAGAGTGGGGTGTTGAAGAGTGGTATAACGAAGAGAATAGAAGATCAATAGACATTCACGAGAGTGACAGAGGGGCGGGGGGAGATCAGTTGAGTTTGATCTCTGATCGAAGTGGGAGGAGTAGTTAAAGGTTGGGGAGGGTGAAACTGAAGTCTGCTGGTTATTTGAGCCAGCATTAACCCCTCCCACTCGTCCTATATTCATTTTTTTGTGATTGAAGGACTTCAGTGGATACTCTATAAACGAATTCCCTCACGTGAACATAGAGAGAGGGGAGAGAGGGAAAAGAGGGGGAGGGGAAGAGAGAGAACAGTAGAAATGGTACGAAAGAAAAAGTGAAAAGTAACTGAAAAATGAAAGTAACTGATAAATGATAGTAACTAAAAAAGGGAATTGATAAAAAAAAAAAAAGAATACGGGAAGAAAGAAAGAAAGAAAGAATAAAATAAAGAAAGAATGAAAGAAAATAATGAAAGTACATAAGACATGGAATTGAAAAAAGCAAGAATACAGAAAAAAAAAAGACAGAAAGAAAAAAGGAAGAATGAAAGAAAATAATGAATAAATAAGAAAGAAGAAAAGAAACACGGAACGAGAAAAAATATTTAATACGTAAAGTGTAGAAATATAAATTACACATGGACGAACAGATGGAAGAAAGTAAAGACAAAATGGCGGAAGACAAACAGTGAAAAAAACAGTGCATAAAGGTCGAAAGAAAAAAGGTAAGATAGAAAGTGTCAGGCAAAGAAGGGAGAAAAAAAAGAAAGCAAACAATAAAGATAAGAAAGAAAGAAATAATGTAAGAAAGACATTGGGCAAGAAATAAATAAAGAAAGGAAAATTGTAAAAGCAAAAATAAAGAATGAAAAACAAAGA